>CM034309.1:32674838-32924838 GCA_019925795.1 Dendrobium chrysotoxum | reverse complement strand
ATTTTAATGATTGTGTCCCAATCATCCACGAATCACTTCATTAGGCTTCTTTACTTAATATTTTCGTAGTCATTGCATGTGTAGGTTGCACAAGCACATAGCCTAGGCTCTCTTAGATCTAAGGACTTGATTGGTGTGTTTATATTTGCTGCATTTACCCTCTATGTTGTGCCTAAGGGTTAGTTACCTCATTTCATTCCTATATAACGTAGTGACATCTTAAGGACAACAATTAAGGATCGTCTAGCGAACTTAGAAAAATTTCAGGAATCAGGGTAGAGCCCCAAATGACTTGAAATCTGAAACACTTAAATATAGTGACATATGGAACCCTCTAGAATTTTCTAGGAATTTTTTGGACTCTTTAAAACACTTAATTAGCAAACCCTAATTTACCCGTTAATTAAGCCTTAGAAACTTCAGAAAAATATAATAAATCAATTTTAAATCAGAAAAAAATACCCATAATACCTCAAACTCTCCAGAATTTAGTCCCCAACCTTAGATAATTAGGGCCCCTTAATTGGACATTAATCTAGACTTTAATTCAACCTTAATCAAAAATCACCCTTTTGCCTTAATTAAATCATTAAAAATTATTAAAAATCCCAAATTTTCCCCAAACACTTGGGAACACCTTCTTAGGTCATTTCTGACCTTTGGGGGTGATTCCAATCAGTTTGGAGCTGATTTGGGCCAAAATCCCCAAAGTACCCCTAATTAGGCAATTTCGATAATTTATTTAATTGCCCCAACTTCTAAAAATCATAACTAATTACAGAAAATTCCAAAATGGGCAAACTAAAAGGCATTCATCTCTAATTAAATTCTAATATTTATTAAAAATTTTAGGTGTCCAGAAATCAGCTTAAATTAAAAAGTCAACTTTCTGGTCAACTGTAACCTATAGTCTAGGGCCCGAAACTTCCAAAATTCATAACTTTGCGTAGGAAACTCTAAATCGAGCAAACTCAAAGGCATTCAACTCACATTAGGGTCTAATATTTATTAAAAAATATTAAAATCCCAGAAATCAACTTAAATAAAAAAGTCAACAATCCGGTCAAACTTAGTTCAAAACGAGACCAAAACTTCAGAAATTTATAACTTTGGATAGAAGAATCCAAATCGGGCATACTAACTGTCTAACTGATCAGGTTAAGGCCTAGTATTTTATAGAAATATTAGCTGGTCATAAATATCCTTTAATCAAAAAGTCAATTTTGAACCCCCTTTTGCTTAGTGTATAGGTGGACCCCGAACCCCCTAAAACTCACTAATGCAATTTAAACTTTAAATATTATTACCCTAAGCATTAAAACTGGCCTACATACCAAATTAAATAAAATGGATCTTAATTCGCTAATATTTATACTTTAATTAAAATTTCCGTTTAGACCTACAACCAACCTGGACAGTAGGCAATTGTAACTAACTACCCAGCTTAGGATCTACCTCAGCTACACAGCTTTTCACACATATCTAGATGGTTTGTTAGGGCACCACTTCTAGACCTAGGCTAGGCCGGTGTTTACTTTTCTGTTGTGTGCCGAGATTTCTGAGATTTCACTGCATGTTGTGATTGAGATGATGCTGGTGTGTTTGTTTAATTTTACTGCACTCTGGGAATTGATGTGATTGCACGATAGACTACCCATAGGTTAGGATCAATTTTGATACTAATGATGTTTTCTGTAGGTGGCCATGCTCATGCAGCGCTAAATATAAGGGGGGCAATAATCATGATTTAAAAATTAACGTTGTTTTATACATGTGCTTCAGAAATTGCTCAGCCCCCTAAATAAATGAGGGCTAAAATAATAAATCATTATAAATTGCTACAGGTGCTCCAGAGCTTGCTTAGCCCTCAAAATAATTAAGAGCATGGTCAGTGTGGCTGTGATGAGTATCTTATTTTCCCTATAATTACTTGTGATATAGTAAACTGCTTGGGATGATTTTTAGGATGACATTGCAGGAGTGTCCAGAATTTACTGCTTTCATTTAATGTAATTGAGTGTAATATTGGTATAGAGTTGTGAAAGTTTATTTTGAGTGGGGATACAAGGATCCAAAGGTTGGATGCCCAAAGAGAAAAGGACACCCAATATGAGGATAGTCCTTTTCTATTTGGGAATCCAAATTTGGATCATTCTACTACCCGAGGAGTCCAAGGAGACTGAGATCCAAGGAGCCCAAGGAAGCTTAGATCCAAGAAGTCCAACAAAGCTAAGATCCGAGGAGTCCAAGGAAGAGAAGATCAAGAAGATGAAGATCTGCAGTATCCCACTCAAAAATAACTTGCGTCAGTCTTAGGATTAGAAATCCGGGTTGTTGGCAGTGGTGCCCGGCCACTTTAATTTTCTGCAGACCCTGGGTTGTAATTAAGGGCAGTTGGCCTATGGACATTTATTAATTTGTTTGGATAATTTTGATGTATTTTATGATTGTGTGCCTCTAGGATTATTTGCTTTTCATAGTTTATTGGCGATCTGCATGCCGCTTTTGTTTTAGCCTGGATTTCGTTAGGCTCTCTAAGGACTAAAACCTTTTCTACTCGCAACTAATATTTAAAATTTTAAGTTTTAAGCAATTTAGAAACTTAACGACCTAGGAAATTGCCGGAATCGTCCGGGGTCGCATGCATATCGTTGCATTTCTCTCTTTCCTTCTATAAGACACTTCCCCGCCTGCGGGTAGAGTCCGGATAATCTGACCTATGAGGATGAGGTGCCGGACCTGGGGAAGCCCAGTCTAATTCTAAAAATTATTTTATAAGCCTTTTTAAAGTTCTATGCATACCTGATTTGGAAGCTTCAACTAGCATGCATTGCATTAGAAATCAACTAAATCAAAATTTTAATTGCATTAGTCATAGGAGCATCCACCCGACATCAGTCCGGGACCAATTAGGAAATTCTCTAGATGTCGGCCTTATTTCCGAGAACTATAACCTACCTACCCATCTTTCATAAATGACTGGACAGCATGGTTTTAAAGCGATTAGGTGGTTAGCTGGCTCCCCCTTCCAGGCAGGGGTAAGTCCAGGTTTTGCATTGCATTAGTTAGGACACGGGCGTTAGTGTTGCGTAGAACACTAAACCCATTAGATTTAGGATTCAAGGCTACTATTGTTTCGTAGTACGCCTCATCAGTAGGTAGGTCTTTTGTCTTCCAGAGACCCTAAACCCTACATATCCGCGTCACACGGATGACGCCACCTCCATCCTTCCCTCCTGCATGTTTCGAGTGCATGATTTATTTATTTTTCTCCAGTTTCTTCTCACTACCTTAGTCCCTCCGGATGCTGATGTGAGCCGTGCATGTTGACTAAGCCTAGTTGAACCTCTCTTTCCCTTCGAATAGGACTTCCTAGTCTTCCCCCTATGTGCCAATCCCAATTCAGAAAGTATAATATAGAATCCTTAATCGAGAGTATTCTCAGGCTCCGGCTTGAGATGTAATTAACCACGGGGGCTTGCGCCCGTGGGAAACCGAATCCCACTCTCAAATAAACCCCATTCGAGCTAATGTATCGGGTGGGGGAAACCCGTTACGATCAGACATATATATTATTACCCATCGGGGTGTGCTGGTGAGAGCCGCTATCCTCAATGGTTAATCATATGTGTGATCGAATCTGCCCTTCCATTGGCCAGATACTGTCTCCCCTCGCGGGGCGATGGTGTTTTGTATCCTTTCGGAGGTCCACACATGCATGTAAATGAATTATCCTTAATCTCTAATATCAAATCAATGAGGATGAAATCAATTGGATTGTGATCATGATTTTAACGGTTGGGTCATAATTCACCAAAGTTCCTTAACAATAAAATTAATCACCATACTCATCTTTGCATGCATGTAAATGAATTCTCCTGTAATAAAAATGAAGGAGGATGAAAAAATTAGATTGTCAAAATTGCATTTTTGACCTTAATATCAAATTTGATGTTTGTGGCGGGCCTTTTGGATGATGTGATTGTTAGGAATGCCTCTGGATGTTTAATTTATTGAGTGAAGATATGATCTAATATTTTTCGTAGTAAGGTGTAGCCTTCAGAGGGATATGGGGGAGAGAAGACCAAAGGTTAGGCTAAATTAAGCTAATTTAGCCTAATTTGAAATATCTCTTTCGGAAATGAATTTTAAGTGATCTAATAGAGGGAAATGATAGTGGTTACATTAGATTGTTAACTTATGGTATGGAGTATTTGGTGTAGTTTGGTGTGGTTTAATGTCTTATTATGGGGTGTAGAACAAGACTAGGTAATTGTCTACTAGGCTTGGTCGAGAGCCTAGAGGAAGGGGTTGGAGTGATTTTATGGATTTTAATGGTGGACTTATGTGTCACAACCCAATCATATAAGACCCACAAAATTGGACATGTCTTCTCATGTTGGTTTGTAACAAGCCAACCCCATGATCTAAATTTTAGAAACTATTCAAAATTTTTGACCAAATTTAACTATAAAATAAATAAAAAATCACAAAGCTACTAACATCATCCAGTGTACTAAAAATAAACTTATCCACAAAATTCTCTTTTCATTTATCATCAAAATAAATCTACAATTACTATACATGACTACATACTAAACTATATACTAGAGCAATATAATTAATTAGTTATGACTGTATAAAAAAATTAAAAGAAAGATATACCTCTACAAATTCAGATCAGATCTTGGCACTACTACTCAGCCAACTATTTCCCTCTCTTAGACCCTACAAATATAAAGTGAAATAACTATGAGCTAACATAGCTCAGCAGATCACATTGACTTATCTAAATTGTCAAATAATTTAATTATCAAATGTGCAACTGGATTTAAAAAACTTAGATTAAATCACTATATTGAACAGAATTATACTTACAGCTATCATAAAAATTATATAGCATTGTAGGAAAGTAAATAAACAAGCACTTCGTATCTCAAAACAGAAAGTAACAACTTTTCCTCAGGCCCTTATGCCTCCCAATGTTAACACCAGAATAGAATGTGCATATAGTATCAGAACATAACTCCTTCCACCGACACCAGATTTTCTCGGAATCACATATTTAAACCAATTAAATACATAATTCATTTCATTGCAGTAATTAAAACTTAAATAAACTCATTCCATAATTTCACAAAATGCTATAATGCATGGGGGGGGGGGGGGGGGGGGGGGGGGGCAAGGGGGGGCATGTGTCCCCCCTAAAAAAAAATTAGCTATATTATAATTGAAAGTAGAGTGTGGCTGCTACACTATAGTAGGTATGAGAGGAAAAGAAACTATAGAAAACAGAGAGGAGGAAGGAAAAGCTTATGTTGCCATTTTCATTTTTATCGGCTATATCACTGTACCGGTATTGTAGCTTTATATTGGTGTATGTGTTGTGTACTTTACACATGTATGTATGTGATTAAGGAGGTTTGTTATAATCCGATGGTCTATATGAAAGAGTCACGCTGATTGCAGGCATTCGTTTCTTGTAGTGGCTTTTAATAATCATAGTAATTTTTTGCATGCAGCTCTAATTTATTAGGTTCAATTATTTAAATTTCTCAAGAAAGAGATATAAAGAGAAAAATAAATTACAATTATTTCTTCTTGAATCAATCTAATCAAGCACAAATTAATAATATAGTTTAAGGCTCCGTTTGGGACGACTTTCTTACTATTTTTTAAAACTATTTTTTAGTACAAAATTTTTAGTTGAAGAAATTTGTCAGCTAAAAAACTGCTTTAAAAATAGTAAGAAAGTTGTCCCCAACGAAACCTAAATCGTTAGATATATTCAAAACATAAAGTAGCAAAAATAAATTTGATGTGCCTAGATATCTTTTAAAATAAATTTGTTGATAATCTTAATAGAATAAAACTTTAAAGTCACAACAACTGTAGATATTTAGTCTTCTAAGAGCTAAGAGCCATGTTATTTGCATTTTTTTAATTTTGATCTTATGATCCTCTTGGCTCTGGTAATGAGACGATAAACAGAACTATTTTAATGTATTCTAACATTCCAAATGAGATGGCAAATATAACTATTTTAATTTAGGCCCCCCCTGAATAATATTTTTGGCTCCGCCACTGCTATATTGTAGACAACTAAATGTACTTTAGAGTAGAAATGCACTGCTTTAGAATATAACCAAATTATTAAAGACTGTGTTGAATGCTATTTTAAGACTTTAATTGTACTATAATATTATTTTTCAAAATCAAGATTATTTTCTAATTAATTAAAATAGCAAAATTTCTAAAATCCTCAATATAAAATTTCAAAAAAATACATAAATGTTCAAAATCTAAGTCTCTACAACATACAGAAAGTTACACTGTGAAAATTTTGCAGATGTAAAGTTATCCTCATTTTTTTACTGTAAAAATATAAATTAAATCAGAAAATTCTAAAAATTTTCGTATTTTTGAAACTGAAATAGGCATAATGTCACTTACCTCAATTTAATCAACTTTTAGAACTGGATCGTTAGCTGAAAACAACCCGAAGTAGCCCAAATTCAACTTTCTCTCTCTAAGAATCTCTCTTTTTCTCTCACTAGTCGGTTGCCACCTTAAGAGAATGATTAAAGTTGATCCCACTAATTATTAACTATTTCTTAGAAATCTTTAAACTTTAATGATATCAAAATCAAATAATATCCACCTTAGTGGATTTTTCTCATCATTGGGATTATTTCTACTATAGGCACGTGGAATTCAGATCTCACTTGATTTGAGGGTCGATTTCATAAATTTCTAATTTGGATATTCAGATGTTTTAAGTCTTTAGATCTTCAAATTGCATCAAGATCCGTGCTTGATCCGATGAATTTTTTTTTAACCTATTAATGCTTCCTAGTCCCTACACAACAAAAACGCATACATTACAATATAAATTTTTTTCTTTAAAAAAGCATTTAGATGAATCACAAATAATAAAAATGTAAACTCATATCAAATTTACAGAAATAAGTGCACAAAATTACAGACAAAAATAATTGCACTTTTAAACTTTCTATTCTCCCACCAAACTTTTGAGACTTCAAATAAAAAAGAGAGTATAACATAACCGTTTGAGAACTCTAAACTATTAGATGTCCAATCTTAAAAATCAGATTTACATTATCATATTATTTGATTTTTTTTCATTTTTTATGAATATAATCATTTTCTTTAGTCAAACAAATGAATTTAAAAAAATAAAGTTTTTTAATCATTTTTTTGGAAATTTTTTTAAACTAAGTATAATTAAATTTTATATTAAGCGTTTAAACGTATTTTTTTAAAAAAATTAAAACTAGTCAAAGTCGACCATTGAACGGGCGATTTAGGCCTGAGTCTCTTAGTCAATGCTGATGACATGGCACTATGACCTCGCTGAGGCTAAGCCACAAGCCCACCCAATCTTTTAAGGTTATCTCTCTCACTCGGCTGCCAGCGGCGGTGCTTCGTGACCAATGCCGCTGATCTATATTTTCTAACTACTTGGAAGGATTATGTGAGTAAATAACTTATTTTATTGTTGTTTTCACTTAAGTAGTTGTAAATAGGGATGTCAATATTTGACACGACACGAAAACCCGACTCAAACCCGACCTGTAAAACCCGACTCGAACCCGACCCGAGTTCAAAACGGGTCGGGTTAAGGTTCAGGAATTCGACCCGTTTGAAAAACGGGTCGGGTTCGGGTTGACCCGACGGGTTGCCGGGTCAACCCGAAAACCTATTTAGAGCCCTGCCTACGAGCCCTGCCCGCCCTACCCTAGCCTGCCCACCCGCATCCGCGCTCGCCAGCGCGCTCGTGCCCGCGCTAGCCCGCGCCTGCACCCGTGCGCTCGCCCGCGCGCGCACCCGTGCGATCGCCCGCGCGCGCACCCGTGCGCTCGCCCGCGCGCTCGCGAGCTCTCTCCTGCGCGTCCGCCTTCGTGACCCGGGTCGAGTCGGGTCGACCCGCCAACCTGACAGGTCGGGTCCGGGTCCAATTTTCTGACACGTTTCCCTACCCGGGTCGGGTTAGGGTCAACCCGTTTAGGCTGCGGGTCATTGCGAGTTCGACCCGAACCCGACCCGAAACCCGATTTTGACACCCCTAGTTGTAAACACATGTTTTTTTAGTTAGAATAGTTGAAGGATAAGAGAGAAAGGATGGAGAAGAAGAGTATTTTAAGATTTGTTCAATTTTTTTGCTTTTTTTGTGTGATCAACTTAAGCTAAACAAAATATCGACATTTTTGTAAGAAGTTTTTTTTTTGTTGTTGATTTGTTCTAGTGAACTAGAAATTTTGTTAGAAGTAATTTTATAAATCTTGGCATTTTGTTAAAAGTACTTTGGCAAAACGAAATATTGTTAGAAGTATTTTTGTTTTAATGACCTACAAATTAAGAGTTTATTTGTTGATTTGTTATAGTAATCTATAATTTCTTTCTTAAAACATTTCACTAAATATATTTTTGTTAAAAATGTTTTTCATGTCATTTTTTATATTTTTAGAAGCAGCAAACTTAAATCTAATTTAAAATTTTTGTAGTAGCAAGCACGATGTGTAGGATTTTACCCATTTGTGAAACGATATTTATTTTGAAATTATATCATATATTAAATGTTTAATTGACATAACCCATATAATATATTAAGAAAAAACAATTGGCTATTTCTAAATTATATAAAAGATATTTTTTGTAGTAATAGTTGGTCTTGTAATTATAAGTTTTGTAGAACTAATAAAAATATAAATATGTTAATTAATAATTATGTACATTAACTATATTCAATTTCTTTCTCTTTTTAGCGAAACACACTAGTTCAATAATGATGGAATGAGGAGCAATATTCATGCTAATGTATGGAGGTGAATTACAATTGGATGAGAATTTTGCGTCAACGTATTATGGGGGTAGGAATCGTCCTCTTAAAGCAGCTTAAGTTACGAATTCTCAAAGCACTCAAGTACGATGCATCTAAGTTTTCAGTGAACTTAGTTTATTGAGTGCCTGTAGAGAATGAGTAATGTCATCCAAAATTACCACTCGAGATCAGTTGGCATTGAGGACACAATGGTTGCCAATAATAACTATGCCAAAACTTATAGGATTACACAACAGTGGGACCATGAAGTTGAGTTTGAGGATGCCTCTGGTGGAGTGGTAGTAGATGATGAATTCTTGATTCCTACTGAATTAGTCGAAGGAATATGTTTCACACAAAAGTCTACTTTACAATTTGCTGTATAAGGATGGTCAATTAGAAATAATGTTCAGTATGTTGTAATCGCATCAAATAGAAATAAGTTTACGGTTACATGTGTAAAGCATGGTTGCTCGGTGTCTCCTTGCCTACGACAACTATATTCTTCTCTAAGTAAACATTTAGGTAACATATAGAAAGTCTCATCTATCAACCACCAACATACATGAGCCACTTCAATTCTTTAATCTAAACACCATCAGTCCAATTTGTAGTTCATAAGTTTTTACATACTACACACCATTAAAAAATAGATGGACATGAGGCCCAGGGAAATAATAGGTCGAATGGAAGCTAAGTTCAATATAAAAGTTTCCTACATGAAAGCTTGGGATGCTCGGTGGAAGGCCATTAAGGCTGTTTTTTGGCTATTGGGAGGAGTCTTATCGGACTCTGAATTTGTTCATGGATGTTGTTGTCTCTTTTATGCCACAAACAGTGTATAGAATTCAGAGCATAGACACAAATATATTTCAAAGATTTTTCTGATCATTCGATCCTTCTATTAGTGGGTGTAACTAATGGCAGCCTATTCTTAGCCTAGATGGTGCATTCCTACTTAGTAAATACTGAGGAATGTTATTAACTGCAGCCGCCTTGGATGCGAACAATGGGTATTTCCACTAGCTTTCGCTATAGTTAAATTAGAGTCTACCAAACCATGAATTTGGTTCCTCAGGCAGATGTACGAGCTTCTCCTGATAGTTACAAGCAGGGCTAATCTTTGTGTCATCTCTATCAAGCATGCCGATTTGGTTCATGGTTGTAGAGAAATATTTCCTCTTGTAGCTCATCGGCACTCCTTAAGGCATCTGTGTGAGAATTTCAAAAAAGCAGTGTGAAAAATGGGAGTCAATGATGTTGAAGTTCTTTGCTAGAAGATGTATACATTCCAAAATACTGATGACCATCGCTTTTTTAATAGATGCATGATGGACATCAAGAAAGTGAAATTTGATATTCATCAATGGTTGGTAGACCATGATGTGACACATTGATCTTTAATGCATGATGGTGGTTTTAGATATGATATTATGACAACTGATGCATTCGAGTCATTCAATGGTGTTTTGAAAAGATCTCAGCATTTACCAGTTCAAGCCTTGATCACAGCCATATATCATAATATAGTTGCAATGTTCATGTGACGGTTGTAGTTCATTACATGTAAGGAGCACCAAAACAATTATTTCTTCGCCCCACGTGTTTTGACAACACTCAAAAGGGCGGAGGAAGAAGCACAGAGATTGCCATAACCAATTCGCCTTAACATGCATGAATTTCAAGTAGTTGACATATCCTTAAGATCATATTGTGTTGATATGATTGATGGAAGAAGATGCACGTGCAGTTGTGGCACACCATTATTATACCATGTACCGTGTGCATATGTTGTAAGTTGTGTAGTAATGTTACGACGAAGCCATTTAGATTATGCTTCTGAATGCAACCACATCAGCAATTGTAAATTGACTTACTCCAACGAATTTCACCACATCGCGAACAAGAAAGTTTAGGGGCATCATGACCCTAGCATCAACCGATTTCCTCTTCCACCAAACTATAGAAGGTGGTAAGGTCGTCCAAGAACAAGTCGATATCGGAAAACAATGGATGAATCTCGAGCACACAATAGTAAAGTTCATGGAGCATGTCATATGGTTAGATGCAATCGAGCTAATTGCCCTGTTAGGCTTGGTCGTAGGAATTTGGAATTGCTTGGTTGTTTAGTTAAACTTTCATGGAATGTTATTGTACTACTAATGAAGAATTACTTTTGGTCTACTATTTATGTATGAGTTGTAATATTTTCAAAGTCAAGTTATTTTAATTAAAGTTGTTATGATATTAGTAATTAAAAGTTCAATACATAATACTTTTTCATACTTTTTTCAAAATAAAATAATTTGATGCACAATTATTAATATTTTATATTTGTTGAACAATTATATACATCAATAAGTAATTATCAAAATTTTAAGTAACAAAAAAATGCATAGTACTTTTAGTATTGTTGATAATCTTTACTTTACGTTGATTTTCTCTTTTCAAACGTCATTTGAACTTTTAATTTCTCACGCCAAAAAATGCATAGTGATTTTTTTTACTTCTTTAATTTTTATCTTCATGACTTGCTAAAGGTTACAACACTATAATATTACAAGTTCAACGGCAACTAAATAGCCTCGACGCAAGAAATGTTGCACAAGGGACGAGGCATCAAGAGAGGGTACTAGCCATGTAGCACCTATAGCCCAACTTCACCCCAGCATTGCTTCTTGGTGTGGTACGCACAGCGCAACACATCCGGATGAGGTATGTAATTTATTATTTTGTTAGTATTTAGTTAATGTCTTTGTAAATTGAAGGATTAAAGTAAGTTGCTTCTTTATTTTCTTATTTGCAGGGAACAATCCTAGAAGCAACATCGCACTTTCTAATGATGTATGAACGACCAGTAAATTCTCTAGGATTCATGGATGCATTATGAATGATGGGGTTAGATTGTGCTAGCCATATAAGATATATACAGATGGACCATCATTTGTTGACTGTTTTATTAGAAAGATGGTCACCACAGACCAACACTTTCCACCTCCCAGTTGAATAGATGGCCATCACATTATAGGATGTCACGATGATTTTGGGTGTTCACATAAATGGATTTGCTCTGGTGGGTGTATACACTTCTTAAAGGATTCTAACATAAATTCATCCTCTCCATGATGGCATGTGCGGTAAAGAATATAGTGATCTACATCGACCATTGACCTTTCAGTGATCTCCTCAAAACAACCTTCTCTATCGCATTTGATCTCACGAATTCGGCCCTTGAGAAAGTTCAACGGAACCCAATGCCCACTGTGTTCCACGAACCTCTATTGTACATATCTCGATCCCAAGTCTCCAAGTTCATTGCCCGTCTTATACAACTTAAATTTGACCTTTGCTTCAAGGCTGTCATCAGTACATAGCGCCAAACTTTCTTTCAACCGAATGCTTTCCTCTTGAATCATTTGCTTCGTGGGAGTTGTTCGAATCAAATCCATAACCGACAAATACATTGCAAAGTAATGTATAAGAAGTTGCAGAACTCTTACAAACAAACTTAAGCCTAGGAAGGGCCTTACACAACATATTTAAACTCAAATGAAAAATTATTGAGTACAAGAACTTGAATTTAAAAAAAATACAATAAATGACAAAAAAATTAATGAATATAATGACAAAAATAATAAAATTGATGTTGACAAGACTTAATGATAGAACAACCCAATTTTATAGCTCAAGTCAAATTTCTTAAATGATATCAGTCACAGTTACTTCAGCATATAATGCCATCGATAATGACTTTGCACAGATTCCAACATGTATTGCACTAACTATCCAAAATACTAATGAAAACAGTAACGATTCACTATGGCTCTATAATAGCATAATAACAACCACTGACAATCCACCATGACTCTATGATAGCATAATAATAATCACTAATGCAATATTAATTCCTTATATTAATAGGAATTTCTTTTATTATTTAAAAAAAATTATTTACTATAAGTCGTCTATTCAATGGGCAATATACATCATAAATGTAAGTCGCTCGCTATGTGGGCGACTATGTTAAAAATTAATTTTTTGGTTAATAACGGCTAGCTGATTTAGCAATGCTCAGTCAGCATAAGTCATCCTTTTAACTCAAGATTTTGGATAGTTTTAATTTTTTTTAAAAACATTCTTAAATATTTTAATATAAATTTTAATTATGCTTAATTTAAAATTTTACCTCTTTCATTTTCTCAAGTTTTGTTTACCACAATGTATTAATCTTTTGGTCTTTAAATGTTTCCGGCCTTCGATAAAACATTAAAATTAAAAAATCTGAAGAAAGCGGCTGGCTATCTTTGGATCCTTCCCAACGTCTTGCCTTTATGTGGCACCTAACGCGAGTATCATAGACCCCTCTTCCTTTACTCCTCTGCGTGCACCCACCCTTCTCTGTTTTCCGCGCGCGGCATCTGTATTCTCTCGAGTGGAAATGTACGGGAGAAGAGTAGCAAAAAGCAGGCCGAGAGCATGATTGCCTCATCTGGCCATCAATCACCACAGAGAGGATAAAATTTCTTAGTTGAAGGAAAGGAAAAAGAGGGAAATCACCTTTTCTTCTATCTCTTCGACAAGCGACTTACGGTGTTCGATTATCACTAGCTGCATTCTATCAGGTGATACTCCCTCCATGCCATTCTTCTGCAATCTGTTTATTTTTCTTTTTGGAAGGGATCGAGCAATGGAAGGGTATGAGTTCATCCATTAGTTGTTTTCCTGTGTTTCGCATTTTATTCTACTTGTATTTTTCTAGATTTCGTGAGTTTCGATCGTAGTTGCCTATTGTCTTCTTTTTCTTATCTCGCTGGAAACATCGTTTGAGTCGACTCGTTTCTTTAATGTTTTGTCATGGAAGTTTTGCTTCTATGGTCCCGAACTTGCCATTTTAGCTTGATTTGTGAATGTCTTTAAAGTTGGAGTTTTTTCTTGCAGGACCCATTTTGTTATTCGTTTGTTTGGGTTTTGGACTGAGAATTTTCATTCGGGCACACGAACAGGAATTGTTGAACTGTGAGTGTGTTTGGTGCGGAGCTGATCAATCAGATATTAGCTCTTAGGTTTCTGCCTCTTCGGATAATTAACATGGTTTCAGTTTGGTTTTTACATGCACTCAAATCTTGTACGATTTTAAAATAAACAACCACTCGCTTCTATTTATGATAGTTAACCCAAGTCTTTGAAGAACCACCGTAACCGTTAAGTTTTGCTCTCAATGATATGCCAAGTTCTTAATAATTTGGTTATGTTACAAGCAAAGATATAGCTTTAGACTTTAGTATTTCACTTCAAACGTTGTGGTTTTAATTTTTCTTTGTTCTAAACAAAGAATCATATTGTGGTACGCACATAAATATCCTTCATTTTTTTTTTTATGATTTGATCTTCTTTTGAATGTTCTTGTTTGCAAACAGTGATTGCTGTTAGAAAATTCCCACATTTAGCTTCTCGAGTGTGATGTGTTGATTATGTTCTATTATAAGGGATAGTTTGGTTGAATGGAAATCAAATTAGATAAGGGATTACAAGTAATATATTTTTAAATGTTGCATTTTAGAACCAGAAAAATGCAATGTTGCCTCACTTGTAGTCTCAAAAAAACTCTTGCTGTGTTGCCGGGTGCGGGGGCGGGCGGAGGGGGAGAAAGAAAGCTTAATGCCCACATGTGACTGTGTATTGCAACCAATTTTTTTATGCTAACTTAGTGTGCCAATACAGAATTTTTTTTTTTTTTTAAAGTTTTGATTGGGTTAGTGTAGCATTATTTTTAAAACTAATTCAACATGTTTGGTTGGAAGTTGATAGTGATTTGTATTATGAATTTCAAACTCAATATTTGAATCAAGGTCATAATATCTATGGTTGAGATTTCGTTTACTTATTTTATGTGTAAAATGTAATAATTTCATTTGAGGTATTTGTGAAGTTTAAAGCACATGTTGATTTGGAATAATGTCCAACAAAATAGTGGGATTTAATAAATTCCATCTATCGCAAAACAATTTTCTATTTGCAAGAAATCCAATAGGCGCTGAACTGGCATTTATTTCCAGAATTTTCTTTTATCTTACCTTTTTTCTTTTTTTTCTCCATAGGAACGTGCAACATAGTTGATTAAGTACCTAGAAAATAATAAGCAGATCATAAATAATTTTTCTAATTTTATCATCGAGTTCTCTGTCTACATATATGAGATTTGGGTCATGTGAAATTCGTACATGCCTTATCAAGATTGCTTTGCACATGTATTAGGTGTCCTTTCTTCTTCTGCATCATGGTTTGAATTATTTGGACTACGCAACTGGTTGATCTCCTACTCGTCCAGAATTTCATTGTTCTTACCTTCAGCTTCTTTGGCTTGAGGCAACTACTGTGTAGAAATAAGACATTTTGATTTATACTCTTACTAAGGATGGCTGTTCACCTTCTTTCTGTAAAAAATAAAAATATTATGTTGATGTCTTTTTTTAAGGAGAACTATATTCCGTCTAGTACTTTCATGATGGACATTGGAAAGGAGAGGAAGGGAGGAATAGAAATGGATTAAGTAGAGACAGAGAAATGAAAAGAACAGCACTAGTTTTTGATTATTTCCAAGTTAAATACTTCCATGAGTAAGGCTCCAATATATAGGAGTTTTGAAGTCATTAGACCGTCAGGATCCACTAAATGATTCCCTAGATATCTGTAAAACTTCTTTTGACTTCATCATTTGACTTTTAGTTAACCGATAATCCTTTTGAACCTGAAAAAAAAAAAATATAAGGCAGAAGAAGCTAAAAAGGTTTAAATTTAAACTTCATGGTTTGACTTTTAGGGAATATATAAACCATGTGGAAACACAAAAAAACAATTTACACAATTTATTTCTTGAGAGTTTTGATATTTTGTCTCTCAATGAAAAATTTGGTAGTCCTTGATGCTAGTTGGTTTAGATTTAGGGTTTCCTTATGCAATTACAATGATGTGATGCCTATAGTTCATGCAAGAGAACTTATGATTCATAAATCACATACAAATAAATATGAAAAACTTGTTTTATGTAAATGTAATCAATAAATATGATAATTAGAACTCAAATGATAATATAATTGATACATCACCAAAAATTGTCTTGATCGAGTGCGAATCGTGATGCATATTTAAGTTGAGAACTTCTAAAAATAAATTTGGGACCATCCAAACTCTGATTTTAACAAACTTATAATCACGTTGAACATCTCGACAATATGAACCTAACGACACCAAAATCAGTTCAATCCGACCCAAATGGGTTGAAATCAAAAGCTTAAAGTATATTCAGAAGCTTTAGAGTATTACTTGAATGACCAAATGTAACATGCATATATTCTAATTGAGCGGCTCGACGAGATGGATCCAACAAGCCCAAGATCACTTTATTCCAAAATCATTAAGACAATTAAGTGTTGAATGAATGCTCTATAATCGAGGGAATCAATATAGGCCGTCCGATAGAGAACTCTGAATTTGCTCTGGATTTTTTCCATATTTACAGAGCATGTCACTCTCAAAATATATAAATAGACCCCCAATCTCTATCGAAAAAAAGACTTTTGGTTTGAAATTGGAGAGAGCTCTGATGCTTCAAGGATCTAGAGCTTTATACAAGCACCACCGTAGGCGAATCCGTCGCCCGACCGCCGACCGGACCATCACTAACCTTCGCCGGATAGCCACCAGACCTCCGCCTGGCCACCAACATCTGCTGGATCTTCTCCCAACCGCTTCTACCAAACTCCTGACCTCCGTCGTCTGACCATGGTCAATACAAGCTCCCGAGTACCTATATGAAGTTCGACCGACTCTCCAAACTATTGTAATTTAACCGTCTCCAAAGTTAAGTGATAATTATTATTTTAAGGTAATTATGGAAGTGGAGTTCATAATAGAGTTTCTATTGTTAGAATTAAGCATGAATGTATTGAAACTTACTATTGTTTTTGAGATATTTGATGTTGTTTCTTGTTTTTGGTCTATTAAAGTCTATAAATAAAACCCCAAAGTGTGAAAAAAAATTATTGAAGATAATATAACAACAATAACAACATCAAGTCTTTATCCCACTATGTGGGGCCGGCTACATAAATCTTTTTTCTTCATTGCGTCCTATTAAGAGTCAAATTCTCATTTACATCTAATAAAAAAATGATCATTTCTAATGCTTTCTAACCAAGTCTTTTTATGTCTACCTTTTCCTTTCTTAACATAGGTAAGATCTAATACATCTACTATCCTAATTGAGTCATCGGAAGGGCGACATTTTATATGACCAAACCATCTAAGGCCCTTTATCTAATCTTGTCTTCCAACGGAGCTACTCTAACCTTTTCACGCATGCTCATTTTTCATTCTGTCTCTAAGTGTAAAGTCACTCATCCACCTGTGCATCCTCATTTCTGCGACACTTAACTTAATTTTTTGTTTCTTTTTTAATGGCCAACATTTTGCCACATAAAGCATTGTAGGTATCACCACCATCTTATAGCAGTTTCTCTTACGTTTGAGGGGTACTTTTCTATCACACAATTGACCCGATGCATTCCTCCACTTCAACCATTCAACTTGAATTGAACTAATAATATCCCCTCCCCATCTATCTCATCATCATTTTGAACAATAAACCCGAAAAATATCTAAAATGTGTACTCGTTTTAATGACTTGATTTCCCAAAGGCACAATCCCCCAATTAGATCTATTACTACTAAAATTATACTCAATGTATTTTGTTTTAGATCTACTCAAACGGAAATCTTTAGGCTCTAAGGTTAACCTTCATAATTCAAGTTTTCCTTCAACTCCCTCTCTAGTCTTATCAACAAGAAGAATATTTTCAATAAAAAGTATACACCAGGGTACATCCTCTTGCAAATGTCTAGTAAGGACATCCATGACTAAAGCAAAAATATATGGGCTTAAAGTTGATCCTTAATGTATTCCTACTGAAATAGGAAAAACTTGTTTTATGTAAATGTAAATCAGTAAATATGAGAATTAGAACTCAAATGATAATATAATTATAACATACATTCGAAGAAGTTAATAAGGGATTCAAAGTTTATAAAATCAATGAGCAATTGCAATTTAATAATAATACTAGTTGTGTGAAAAAACTAAAGAATACTTGCAAGCTAACTAGCACATACAATATTAAAATTGAAAGAATAAATTTAATTTAGTCAAAAATATTCAATTACAAGCCTCAGATCATCTATATGCAGACTCATTATTCATAGGTTATTAAATATATTTGGTACAAACTTGGCCTAGTTTGGTTCCACTCCATTCAAAAATAAGTCATGGAACTATCCTAATTTTAAACATTCCAGGGACTAAGATGAAATCTACAATGTCAACTTGATAACAATAACCTGCTTTTAACGAATTGTTAACATCCAACAAGACTTTAGTGGCTTTCTAAAAAACCAACCCAGTTCTAGCGTTGCAACAAAATAGGACTGACGACAACCCTTAGAGTTTGCAACACATAATAACAGCATAATAGAGTCACAAAAGCCTAAAAAATGGCAGAACAAAAGAATTACAGAATTTCAAAGGATGATTGATGCAAATCTAAATGTCTCTGTTCATTGGAAATGTAATTCATGTGTATTGATCCTTGGTTTTTTGTTTCCCAATTAATTTTGATTCTAATTTCAACCAGATCCCAACAACAGCCGTTTTCTTATCGACCTTACGAAGCACCTTGTTGCTCAAATGAAATACCAACGTACTATACTTTAACTCCATGATTTCTGCCTTCTCATTTGCGTCTAAAGAATTTGACAAACTTCTCTCTTCTTCCAACACCTTAGCATCGTTCATTTGGATCAGAAAGACTTTCATTCGTTTACGCCTAATCAAGAAATCAGATTTTCCATCAAACCTCTCAATCTTGACTCTCAAAACACCCATTTTGCTTAAATCATAAGTAGTGTCTCTGATACCAATTTTGTTATTACTGTTGAAAATCCAACTGACTCAGGATCTTTTCAAATAATTGAAACTAAGACTTTCACCTAAGGATTCAAATAACGTAAAAGAACCCGTTGTTTCAAGATTGTAAATGCGCACTTGCAAACCGCTTATATGTGAAATATTTAAATTCAAAATTTGTTTGCCTACAATTAGAGCACAACATACAAGCTAGTGAAATCTAGATTTATGTAATGAAATCTAGATTTATGTAAATAAATCTTTTGTTAATTTTTATTTACAATAATAAAATCAACAAGTTAACTAATTAATTACCAATTAATTAGAAAAGTTTCTTCACTAAAATATGCTCAAAATGACTATGAGATACTTGCCAACAATCAAAAATTAGTTGATTGACATTTGCAAAACAATAAAAATAGGATTTGAATAACTAAATAAAAGGGTTCTTGCTATCAATCACAAAAGCAAACTTCTATCATCAAAACCAGCAAATTCCTAAACAAGAATCTATACAATCTTGCACAATATCAATGCAAAAATTCAGAAATCAGCCATAAGAAAACAAGAACACAAGGGATTTATGTGGTTAGGCATGTATGTGCCTACATCCATGGAGAGAAAGAGGGATTTTCTTTTTATTAACTTGCACAAGCAATTAGAAGTCTAGTTAATCTTTAAAGGAAACATAAATATCTCCAATAAATTAGTAAGGTAAAATATCACACAATTAAACCTTGATTCCTTGCAAGAAACGACCAACCAAATCAATGCCCTAGCTTCGATTACCTTGTCTTCATGGCGTGCAAGAGGCTCCAACCGAACAATGAGTCTCAAGGATGTTATATCTCTTACTCTTGAAGCTTGTGTGCAAGTCTTCCTCACAATCTCATTATGAATCTTACGCTAGGCCTCTCCTCCTCTCACTCAGCTTCACCTCTCTATCACTTGTGACTTCGTTCTCACAGCTGCTCGGTTAGCCCGATCCAACCTATAGGTTCGCCTCTCTCTATTAGCATTCGGTCCCACCTGCTTAAAAAACAAAACAAAACCAAGAAACAAAAAGAAGGCAACACAAGTGGTTGTAGCTTAGCCTATAGCCACTTGTGTTGCCTTCTCTTTATTTTTTGTCTTTGTTTTTTCTTTATTTAAGTAGGTGGGACCAAATGCTAATAGAGAGAGGCGAACCTAGAGGTAGGAACGGGTGAACCGAGCGGCTATGAGAATGAAATCACAAGCAAGCAAATGACGAAGCCGAGGGATTGCAGGATTTGCATGACTTAAGGTTTAGTACTTATCTTTGTGGTGATTTTTATTCTTATTCTTGTATTTTTTTTTAATTATTTGGCCACTGAAATTGCTTGAGTGATTCTGATTTTGCCAAGTAAGATTCATTTTGAATTTTCTTTTTGAAGCATGAGCGTGATTATTTGTTGAATTTTAGATTTTGGGTGATCCTTTAATTTTCTCTTGGAATAAAAAAAGTATGGTTGTTATCCATATATTAAACCAACAAGTATTTACTAATATTAAGTTAGAAAATTGTGGATTTTTTTATTTTGCATCTCATTTTATGTTGCAGAGATTAAGAAATTTCTATAATATGAGAGAGTAAGGAGGATCTACATATAATATTTATTGATTTAGAGAAAGCAAATGATAAAGTTCCAAGAGAAGTGCTTTGAAGAACTCTAAAAAAGAAAGTAGTTAATAATACTTATATTCAAATCATTAAGGATATGTATATATGAGTTGTGACTTGTGTTCAAGCACAAGATGGTTTGACCAAGTATTTTCTTATTTTAGTTGGATTATATCAAGGATCAATTTTAAGCCTATATCTTTTTCTTTAGTCATGGATGTTCTAACTAGACATAAATAATAGGATGTATCCTGGTGTATGCTTTTTGTTGATGATATTCTCCTTATTGATAATACTAGAGATGGAGTTGAAATAAAATTTGAATTATGGAGGTCAACCTTAGAGTCTAAAGGTTTTCATTTGAGTAGACCAAAAACCAAATACATGGAGTATAATTTTTGTAGCAATATATCTAGTGGTGGGATTGTGACATTGGCTGATCGAGTCATTAAGAAAAGTGCACATTTTAGATATCTCTGATCTATTGTTCAAAATGATGGTTAAATATATGAGGATATTATTAATAGAATTCAAATTAGATGGTGGAAGTATAGGAATGCATCATGCCTGATGTGTGATAGAAAAGTATCCCTTAAATTTAAAGGAAAATTTTATAAGGTCGTGGTGTGACCTATAATGCATTATGGCTTAAAATATTGGTCATTAAAAGATAAGCTTATAGGAAACACTTGTAGATCTCAAGTATTTCCTATCAATCTTTGAAAAACAGCGAGAAAACTCTTCCAAACTCCAATGCAAATCAGGGAAAACAGTAAATTTTTTTGCAAAAATCAATTAACGGAAGAAAAACAAACAAGATACAAGTGATCCTCAATTCGAGAGGAGGATCAATCTCTTCCAATCTCTAGACCCCGCTGGAGCCCAAAGGAAAACTTAAATCTAGGAGATCTCAAATTTCAGCCAAATTCAAGATGCCCTAACCCTAGGAAAACAAACTATTTAATGCATACAAATCAAAAGGAAATCCCTAAACAGTCCCTTCATTCAAATTTCCCTCCAACAAGCCTAAAAAATCCTTCCTAAAAAGTTTGTTTGGCTCATGCGGACCAAACGGCTACCAAAAGAGGTGAAAATCTTCTGCCTCGGTTGCACTAGGCCGGTCCCGCATGGACCGGTCTAACAATACTCCCCTCCCAAAGATCCACCTTGTCCCCAAGGTGGAAAGACGACACCCTCCTCCATTCTTTCTTGATCGTAAACAGTAAGAACCTGAAGCGTTCGGTCCTTACACCTGTGCACCGGCGTATATCTATCGTCACATCTGAAACAGATCCCCTTCGCCCTCTTCTCCTGTAATTCTGTTTCTGTGAGCTTCTTGAAGTTTTCCCCAAGTCTTCGTCCGGTAATCTTCTCCTTCGAAGTCTCCCTAAGAGTACCCATGTCAGCTCCTTGGGTGCCAGAACGGTGGTGGTCCTCCTGTTCGGACCTCCTGAGCTACTGCCTCCCATCTCGCTCTCTAGGTGCCTCTGATCCTCCACTAATTGAGCTAACTCCATGGCCTCTCCCAAGTCATGAGGCCTTAGTACTCTAACTGCTGCCCGGATCTCTGATGTCAGTCCCTTCATGAAATTTTCCTCTAGCACTGTCTCAGGAAGGCAGTCCAATCGGCTAGCAAGGTATTCGAATTTTTCCTGGTACTTCGTTACTGAACCCCCCTATGTCAAGGCAAAGAACTGCTTGTAGAAGTCTCCCCCCTGCCAGTTCGAAAACGTTCTACCAAATAATCCTTGAACTCTCTTCAACTCCGTATGGGTCGTCGCATGTCCCTCCACTAATACCAAGACAAAGCCTTCCCTTCCAAACATAGGCCCGCCGCCATCAGTCTCTCCTCCTCTATCAACCCATTGACGGTGAAATATCTTTCTACATTGTAGATCCACCCGTGCGCATCCTCCCCCTCAAAGATTGACATCTTTAGTTTCCTCACCCTCGGGTCACACCCGTTTCTCCTAATTCCTCCATAACCTCCCATTCCTCGAAGAGGAGGTGCTCCCCAATTGTCACGATCTTCCCTCCAGCAATCATACCCAAACCCTTCATCAAAATCCCCTCTTCTTCTTTCAAAATCAGCACCCCAGCGCTCGAAATCATCCCCTCTCCTTACAAATTCAGCACCCCTTCTTACGTAGCCAATGCTCATCTCCTCCCTAGAAAGTGGTTCTATAGGAGGTATTTCATCTTCACCCTCCAAGATCTCCACCTATGGATTTTTCCTTCCCCTAAACATATTATGGTTTCCACCTCTTCCACTGCCGCCAATGTTTTCCCTTGCTTTTGATGTTGTCAGATTAGTCTTCACTTCTAGTAATTTCTTCAACATCTCTTCCATCACGGCAAACTTCCCTTCCAATTGTTTGTTATTGGAGGAAATCTGATTTTGAAGATCAGAAAATTTTTCCTCCAAATCTGATTTTAGTTGCCCAATTTCTCCTTCCAAAACTTCAACCTTCTTCCCGGCCATAACCCTTCCCAAGATTTACTAGACGATCTTCTTCCGAATGAAATTTTTTAGCTGAAATTTTTGGATTTCAGCCGCCGATGGTCCCAAGACAAGGCTTTGATACTAATTTGATAGGAAACACTTGTAGATCTCATGTATATCCTGTCAATCTTCGGAAAACAGCGAGAAAACTCTTCCAAACTCCAATGAAAATCAGAGAAAACAGTAGATTTTATTGCAAAAATTAATTAACGGAAGAAAAACAAACAAGATACAAGTGATCCTCAATTTGAGAGAAGGATCGACCTCTCCCAATCTCTGGACGCCGCTGGAGCCCAAAGGAAAACCTAAATCTAGGAGATCTCAAATTTCAACCAAATTCAAGATGCCCTAACCCTCTAGAGATACCAACCCGTCGTTACCATCCTCATAAGAAAATCATTATCTTCTCCTCTTAAATTGATCCTACGTATGATGACATAAAAATCATAAATGGCCAATACGGTTCTTATTAAAAAAATTATAGTTCATGAATATCCTTTTGATGGTGAATTTGATGAATATTTATAATTACAATTGGATTCTTTTGATGATAATTGGACTTTTTTAATGATGTTTCAAATGCAGAAGAGGATTTGGAATCACAACAAGGGTATTTATTTGATTATGCTACTAAATCTATACCTCTATTATAATTTATTCATTTACGTACTCTTATACTTGAGCAAAAGTTATAACCTAAATTTGAATTTAAAATTGAGATCAATCCCTAAGAAACCTAACTTGCAATTCAAATTGAACTTACAATAGAGTTTGAACCTAAATTAAAATTAGAACTTGAATCCTAGTTTGAGTGTGGACCTAAACTTTTTTTTAGAAACTTCTAAATATAAGCCTAAACTTGTACTTGACAAAAAGTCAAAATTTGGGCCTAGAATTGAGTTTGAGCATGAGGTCACATTTTAATTAGAATTCGAGTATGTCATTCCACTTAAAATCATATCTAAAACCTTTGAGAGAAATTGAATCTAATATTGAAAAAAAAAACATATATTTGAACAAAACTTGAATTTTTTGCCTAAAATTAAATTTGAGTGCCAGAGTAATTTTGAATCTAATCCTCGAATAGTTACCAAATTTGGAGCTAATTTTGAATCAAAAATCATATAGAAAACCAAACTATATATATATATATATATATATATATATATATATATATATATATATATATATGATATGATTCAAATCTTGATTGTGAATCTGAATTACTATTGAAAATTAAAATACTCTTGAATATGAGGCTAAATTTCAAATCAAAAGTAAATATATTCCAAAATATGGAAGTGAACAAAACATAGATATGTTATACTAGGTGAGCCTAATGAAAATTGACGTTTCCTACTTATACATCCACTTTTTATTATTAGTTTAAGAAGGTTGTTTGTGTTTTGTCGAAGTCAATATGATGCGGCTACTGGCAGCCTAGTTGCCTAGCCGGGCAGCAGCCCTACTGCCCAGGTGGGGCCTAGGATCTCCTTTATCACCTATAGGAGAAGTGGCTTTGGGCGGAAAATATTTGAGGAAGATGTAAGGAGCATTTATTAGGAGATTTGGGCTGTTTAAGGGGAGAGATTGTGGAGAGTTAGGATTTATGTTGAGTTTTATTTTCTGCCGTAGTTTTTGTTGAGTTTTTGGGTTCCTAGTAGTTGTTAGGAATTGTGGGAGAGACGATTCATCTCTCGAATAGTGAATCAACTTATATCTTATCTTTCTTTGCTTGGAGATTAGTAAATACAACCCTCTTGGTTTTATTTTTGGATCTAATTGGAGTAAGTTGTTATTTTCTTTATTGTTGTGTGATATTTTGATCATCAAGTCTTATCAAATTGGTATCAGAGCACCATTCGAGACCTATGGCGCCAAAGAAAGTGAATGCTTTGGAAGAGAAACTAGAAGGAGAAGTTGACCAACTCAAATCTGAAGTTGAGGAACGGATTTCATCTTCTAACCTAGAGGATATGATAAAAAAAATATTGGAGCTTCACACCTAACCGACAACATCAGAGGCGAGAGCTCTGGCGGGCAGCCAAGGAAGTGGGGGAAACCTCAAGATCAGCATAATGGGGGATGATCAAGAGGTAGAAATCTTGGGTGATGGAAAAAATACGCCATCTCTTGAACCGGTAACCAAGAGGGAAATGAGTGAAGGATATGGCATGAGAAAAAATTTGGAGGAAGAAATGAGGAGGGCTGATTTTGAGGAAGAGGATATCAATGAAAGGAGGAGGGGTGGGAGAGAACAATGGAGAGATCAAAACAATCACCACATAGGAGGAGCCGGAGGTGGAAGAGGAAGTTGAGGCAGATGGGATCCGAGAGTGAGAAAGTTAAAAATGTACGTTTTTGAGGGGGGAGATGCTCATGGGTGGATTTATAGGGTAGAGAGGTACTTCACAATGAATGGGCCGACGAAGGAGGAGAGACTCACGATGGTGGATTTATGCTTGGAGGGGAAGGCCTTGTCTTAGTATCAGTGGAGAGATATGAGAGATCCAATTCGAACCAGTTAGGAAGGAGACTTCTAAGAGCAGTTCTTTGCTTGGTTTAGGAAGGGAGAGTGATGGATTATCAAGAGAGGTTTGAGTACCTTTCTAGCTGATTGGGGAGGCTATCTAACACAGTGTTGGAGGGGAATTTCATGAAGGGGCTCAAGCTAGAGATCAGAGCCATTGTTCGATTATTGAGGCCACAAGAGTTTGGAGAGGCTATGAAGCTAACCTAGTTGGTAGAGGATAAAAACTCACTTGAGAGAAGCAGCAAGGGCAGCAATTTTGGAGCTTCATACTGAACGACGACTTCTTTTTTGGCACCAAAGGTATAGCCTCTACCCATTTAGAGAGAAGTATCCAAGGTTCGGGGATTGGGAGCACGACACGGGGTAAATTTCAAGTGGCTGACGGATTCAAATGTTCAGGAGAAGCGGGCTAGGGGACCATGATGACACTACAGGAGATCCAGGTGAGAGAGGATTTTCTTCTTTAGAGTTAGGGAGCATAGATGTAATTTTAGGCATGAAGTGGTTGCAAACCTTGGGGGAGACCAAGGTGGACTGAAAGATATTGACTATGGAATTTATGGTGGGAGGAAGGAATGTGAGGATCAAGAGGGATCCTAGTCTGTTCAAAACTAGGATTTCTCTTAAGACCATGGTGAGGGAAATCTAGAGAACAAGGATGAGATTCTTGGTAGAGCTCCAGAGCCTCGAGGGAGGAGGAAGCATGGAGAAAGAGGAGGTTCCAGAGAGAGTCCAGCCACCCCTGCAACAATTCAGTGAGGTGTTCCAGTTGCCTCAAGGCCTACCTCCCCCAAGGGAGCATGACCATGCCATCATCCTGAAGGAGGGGGTATCCCTTATTAGTGTTCGACCCTATCGATATCCACAGGTTCAAAAGGATGAGATTGAGAGACTGATCAAGATGTTGGAGGCCCAGGTCATTCGTCCCAGTGTTAGTCTCTTCTCCAGTCCTATGTTGTTGGTGAAGAAGGATGGTAGTTGAAAATTTTGTGCTGATTATCGGGCTTTGAATAAGAAAACGATGTTGGATAAGTTTCCTATACCAGTCATTGATGAGTTGTTGGATGAGTTATATGGAGCTGAGATGTTCGCCAAGATTGATCTGAAATCGGGATACCATCAGATCAGAATACATCCCGCTGACATCCACAAGACTGCTTTCAGGACTCATGAAGGCCACTATGAGTTCTTAGTAATGTCTTTTGGGCTTCCCAATGCCCTAGCTACCTTTCAGTAGCTTATGAACAAGATATTCCAGCCCTACCTCCGTAAGTTTGTATTAGTTTTCTTCGATGTTATTTTTGTGTATAGCTTGTTTAAGGCAGAGCATATGGAGCACTTGAGGGTCGTGTTAGTAACATTGAAGGAGCATCGATTTATGCCAATTTGAAGAAGTGTTCATTTGCACAACAGCCCAACTGCCCAGGTGGGGCCCGGGACCTCTTTTATTACTTATAGGAGAAGAGGCTTTGGGGGGAAATTCTTTGAGAAAGATGTAAGGAGCATTTATTAGGGGATTTGAGCTGTTTAAGGGGGGAGATTGTGGAGGGTTAGGGTTTATGTTGAGTTTTATTTTTTGCAACAGTTTTTGTTGGGTATTTGGGTTCCTAGTGGTTGCTAGGAATTACGGGAGAGGCGATTCACCTCTCGAACAGTGAATTAACTTGTTTCTTATCTCTCTTTGCTCGGAGATTAGTAAATATAGTTTTCTTGGTGTTTTTTTGGATCTATTTGGAGTAAGTTGATGTTTTCTTTATTGTTGTGTGCTGTTTTGATCATCAAGTCCTATCACAATACTATAGGATTTTCACTAAGGATGGGTTTTCAAAACATTTATGTGGCTTCCTTAATTTTAAATTTAGTTTTAATTTCTAGTAGAAAGCAATTGGATTTCATCTGAATTAATTTTGTTTTGTTTTTTTTTTTTTCATGGAAAGGCAATGATAATTGTTTTATATTAATAGTTTGTATGCTACTTATTTTCGTTCTTCTTTCATTTTTTTTTATTCTTTAAAATTTGTATTAGAAATCCCATACACAAAGACATCATACTTTAATGTGAATGTCTTCGCACCCTCAACAAAACTACAAAGAGTAGGAAACGAAAATTAAAATTGGGAAAGACAACCTCCATAAAATTTGATGTATATTACTTAGTTGAAACAAGGATGTATGTCGGCTTAAACAAATGCTACCCAAGGAGGAGAAAACAAAACTAAAAATTCCTATGCTTTTATAAAATTCTTCCTAGCTTTTTCATATATTAGAACTTCTATTGTTTTGTCTGCTAAAAAAACTTATTCAATTGCCATTTAGAGTCATAGGTGATGATGGATCGACGCAGTTGGCCTTGGAAGAAGAAGTCATCGGAAAAGGTGTTGGCTGCGGCTGATCTTGTTAGTGCATCATTATCTACCTCCACCGGACCTCAGACAGAACAGGTTGAGTCTGAAATTTGTATGAAAGAAATTGTGACTACTTGGTTGACCACATGTACACATTTTTATAAATATACCTTTTGGCTCATACTTATTACTTTTCAATCTTCTAATAAATGGAGATTATATTACTTTTCCTATGTTCAAGCATAAGAAAGTATTTTGTCATGTTATATGAAGATAATGGTGGGCAGGTTCTGAGGAATCTTTAGGTTGCCTCTTTTATGACTTGTAATTTTTTTTCTCCTTTATTGAACAAAATGGGTAAAATTTTTTTACTTATGGTTAATGGCTTTTGGTAACTTTTTTTTTTTTTGCAGGATGATGCAAAGAGTGTGAAATATGTGCAAATTGCTGTTGAGTCATATATTCATCTTTCAGGATTGCAAGATCTCGTGAAGACTCTAAATGAGAAACTATCATCGACCCAATCAGAGATGATAATTAAGGATAATCTTGTGAAGCAACACGCAAAAGTAGCAGAAGAAGCAGTCTCAGGTATCTTTGATATTTTAAAATATTTTATTTACTTTGATTAATTCATCATAAAATAAAGCATGAAGTAGTGAAATTAATAGTATTGTTTTCGGCAAATTTCTGATTTTCTTAGTTTAATTTTAATTTGATGGTCCAAATCACCTCTTTTACGTAACATCATGTTTGTTCTAAATGCTCATGGCTTTTTATGAAGCCCCCCACGATTTTTCTTGTTTTAGGATGGGAAAAGGCTGAGGCTGAAGCTTTGGCTCTGAAACAGCAGCTTGAAAATACAACGTTGCTGAAGCTTGCTGCTGAAGAAAGATCATCACATCTTGATGGTGCTATAAAGGAGTGCATGAAGCAGTTACGGAACGTGAAGGAGGAAAGTGAAGTAAAGTTACATGACATAATCATTACAAAGACAAAACAGTGGGAAATTGTCAGGGCTGATCTTAAAGCGAAGCTTAATGATTTTGAGCAAGAGCTACTGAAAGCTTCTGCTGACAATTCCATTCTTTCAAGGTCTCTTCAAGAACGGTCCAATTTGCTGATGAAGTTTAGTGAAGAAAAATCTCAAGCTGATGCTCAGATTGAGGTGTTGAAGAATAATATACAATCATGTGACAGAGAAATAAGTTCTATAAAGTATGAACTTCATGTTGTCACCAAGGAGCTTGAGGTCCGTAATGAAGAAAAAAACATGAGTATGAGGTCTGCTGAAGTTGCAAACAGGCAACACTTAGAAGATGTCAAAAAGATTACAAAGCTAGAAGCTGAGTGCCAACGGTTACGTGGTCTTGTTCGTAAGAAGTTACCCGGGCCTGCTGCATTAGCTCAAATGAAGCTAGAAGTTGAAAATTTAGGCAGAGAATATGGGGATAACAGACTGCGATGGTCTCCTGCTAAGGGTTCCAATGCACATCATGCATTGTCATTTGACACTACGCTTGAAAATATTCAGCAGGTTCAAAAAGAAAATGAGTTTCTCAGCGCACAAATACTGGCAATGGAGGAAGAAATGAAAATGCTTAAGGAGGCGTTATCAGACCGCAACAGTGAGCTACAGGCTTCAAGAAAAATATGTTCTAAACATGCAAACAAACTTCGAAACATGGAAGCACATTTGTTACTTCTTAACCAACAGAAGAGCCATTCAAAATTTAGCACTGACGTCCTCTTTGAAAATGAAAGCAATCCACCTAGCTTGACCTCCATATCTGAAGATGGCATTGATGAGGAAACGAATTATTCAGATTCACGGGCTACTGCAGTAATCTCAGAGATCTCACATTACAAGAAAGATAAGGATGTCAGTAAGGACAATAAGGAAGAGAACTCTCATTATTTGGAACTTATGGATGACTTCTTGGAGATGGAGCGGTTAGCATGCCTATCGACAGAAGCTGATAAGGATATGAACAGATCAGACGGTGTTAAACTTGTGAAGGAGGACACCCTTCCTATGGATCATTGTCTAAAGAAAGGAGATGCTAAAGAAGAAAACAATGCAAATTCTGAATCGTTGTCAAATTCAACTGCAGATCCTGCTTCAAAAGTGGACATTCCATTCTTGAAACTTAAATCAAGAATAATTTCTACATTTGAGTCTCACGACCATGAAAGCAATGTGGAAAAAATTCTTGAAGATTTTGATCATATTATTCAGGACGCTCGAGAAGCGTTGCCCCAGCATTCTTTTGTCAGAGAGCGAAATGGATTCACAGAGGATGTAAGTTGGCAATCATCTTGTCAACAAGATATCCATGAAATCATTGATGTTGGTATCTCTTCCAGGGACAATTGCGGCCCATGCACAAAATTTAATAATGTATCAGATCAAGGTTTGAAGAATGCCATTGCCTATGTTCATGGATTTCTTGTATCACTATGTAAAGGAGTTGCAGAAATTCAAGCTAATAGTTCTACTGGTAGTATTGGGAAACGTAAGAAGATTGAGGAATTTTCTGATTATATAGATAGGGTTATTCGCAACAAAATAAGTTTGCATGATTTTCTTTTAGATTTAACCCGCATTTTGCATGAAGCCTGTAATTTAAGGTTTCAACTGGGAACTTGGAAAGGCAACGAAGGAGAGAGTAATTCTGCTGATTTTATTGATAAAGAAACGTTGTTGGAGAATCAAGTAACCCAGCATGAAGCCATGGACGAGAGTTTATCTGGAGTCTCTTCATTGGTCACGCATTCTTTCTCTTTTGCTGACGTTGAAGGGTCTCTTGATGCTGGCTTCAGAATACAGGCCACGTTGCCAGCATTTTCATTTGGAGATTTCGAGAATCTGAAACTGGAGAAAGAGAAAGTTGAAGTGGATTTAGCTAGATGCAATGAAATGCTGAATCAGACCAAGTCTACCTTGGCAGAAGTTGATCAACAACTGTCAGATTTTAAATCAGAACTAGCTTCTTGTCAGAAATCAAACAGCTTAGCCGAGACTCAATTGAAATGTATGGCTGAATCCTACAAAATGTTGGAGTGCCGGAATGAGGAACTAGAGGCTGAAGTAGGCCATTGGCGTGCAAAAGCTGAAACCTTGGATAATGAGCTTCAGCTGGAAAGGCGTAGTCATCAGGACGATATAGTCAAATACAATGAACTTCAAGTGCAAATAGAAAGGTTAGCATTACGCTTCGCATTATGCTTTCATGAATTATTTGGTTTTGGGAGTTATTATTGGGAATACAGTCTTCCTTTTTTGTGCTGTACAACATAAGATAACTGTGAAAACATTTTTGTTGTACTCTGCTTTTGAATGCTGCATTTATTTTCTCGACTGATATTCCTTTTCATTATTGCATGAAGGAATAGGAAATGCTCAACAAGCTCCTTTCCTTATGGTGGTGCCAATACAAAGACCCAGCAGGTAAAGTTTTTTCTCCTTTGTTTTAAATCTCTTCAGATTTTGAAGGGAATTATATAGATATATATACACACACACCTCGTTAGAGTTCGTCCTACAATTCTTGTCTAAAGGGTAACTATAGGGTGCTTAACTTTTCACTGAATCAATACTTTCTTCAATCTTGATTTTATTGAACCCTTATAATGCCTTCTGATGCAAGACATTTTAGAGCCTAGGTTTACCAATATAAATATAGGACGAGATTAAAAAAAAAAAAGAGATATCGAATAATAAAAAAGAGAGCCTTAGGTTTATTTTTATTATAAGGCTTTTGGAGAAGTAAATATATACTTTTATATTTTGTACATAATCAAAGTAATAAAATTCAAAGTAATTTTTTTATGAAAACTTCCTTGGAAATTTTTATTTTCACTTTTTTCAAGTAGCAGTGTATTTTCCTTTCTAGATTCCTTATCAAATCTGTTCATATGGTATTATTTCAATCTGTTCCAAGTTGACATGGAAGTTGACTAATTTTTATAGTTTGATAGCCGTTTATTTTCTTTTTGAAGCGTGCCTTTAATTGATTGCCCTGTTCACCTAGTTTTTGAATTAAGGTATCATTTAGTTTTAATGTTAAATATTTAATAGAAATATTGTCCAAGTATAACTGATGTCCACAGGAAAGAGAGATAGCAGCAGCAGCGGAGAAGCTTGTAGAGTGTCAGGAGACTATAATTCTTCTCGGTCGACAACTGCATGCAATGCGAAATCCGGCAGAGCAAATGGACTCCTCCCCAAGCAATAGTTTACAATTGATAGATGTTGTCTTGAAAGATGAAAGAAATGCTGGTTGCTTAAAACCTCCAGTGCTCTTTAGCCCACTGCATCCAGATCACACATCTCCAGAAAATCTTATTACTTCTGTAACAGAGTATTCAAGCAGAGAATCCCCATTAAATGGATACAACTCTCACATGAATTTATCTGACACTGAACAAACTCCCTTCAGTAAGTCGCCTATGACCCCAAGAAATCAAAAACAGAAGGTTTATAGGTCCTCATCTTCGTCGCCTTCTAATGCCATGCCTGAGAAACATGGTCGGGGATTTAGAAAGTTGTTCTCAAGAGGAAAGGGTGAATAATAAGTAATACATGAATTACTTCTTAGGCAAACAAACTAAATCGCCTTCTTTCATTTTCTAAAGCCATCTCTTGTCAATCTTCTGGAAAAGGGGTTCCTTTCAGTTAAACACTTCTCTGAAGGAATAATAATAATACTTGCCTGAGTTATCCTATTCTTCTTTCTCAACTGTTCAGCATCCTGCTGGGAAATGCTTGGCTGTTGCATCTACTGCTGTGTTCTTAGACTGCATTACTGATTGCTAAGCAAAATATACTATAATCCTTAGCAATGGGCACTTGACATGAAAACAGAATGAAAAATGAGGGGGGAAAATAGAAGAGAACTGAGTTAGGTTCTCTTTTTTTTTTTAAAAGCTGTAGATGTAGAGGGAGGTAAACTATCGTAGAGAAAATAACTTTTTAAAATTATTGTAAAAAATAGCTTCGTATCATAAATTTTTTTTGAAAATAACAAACAAATAGTAATCAAACAAAATTTATGATTACGATCGAAAAAATAAAGTGGTAAAAAAAAATCCCAAATAAAATCTTAATAAGTAGGATGCACACTAATCATTTGATAGTATTTTATTTGTGATTCAATTGTAATGCACTAATGCTTATATTTATTTAGATGTCAATTATTAGAAACTTCCAAGGTGAGAAAATCATTTCACTTTCAAAAATATTCCAAAACCTCGGTAAGCCATGCAGAACTGCAGAGCAGCAAGCCTGAATCGTCCTTCTCATCTGTTAAATGTAGTTATATGGAAAAGGTAGCCATGTGCAGTTTTCAGACTGGCAAAATAATTTGTTACAGTCTCACACATTTTTTTTGTTTTTCCTTCTGTTATAGAAGTGCATGTGAGATCGGGTCTGCGGCCGAGTGGTCGACAGAACAAGTTCCTCCCATCTCACCCGGGCTCAAATCTCCTAACTGTCCCAAAAAAATAGAAGTGCATGTGAGGAAAGTTCAGGCATGTGATCTTTAAACTTTCTGCGTATGATAGAGTTAAAAAAATCTGTAGTACATTAGAAGGAATGTTCTTATTGCATGTTCATTATTTTGTAATGTTTCATATATTTATTTCTATTAAGGCACTGTGGATTGTGGTGTTTAATTTTATGTTAGTTGAAAATTTTGTTGAGGTGTAAATATTTAAGTACTTGCCCATCACTTATATGTTTTATTTTTTTGGTTGGAAATAGATTTGATCACTGTTCTATTCAATTTTATTTTTGTCTCTTTAATTTACACTCTCTAATAAGTGATATTTGTTGGGTTTAAATTTGTTTTTTTGGATGAAACCCGATACTAGTAGATGAGCTCTGGGAAGGGTGGCTTGGAACATGTGTTAGAATGGAGAGAAAATGGTTTACTAAATAAAATTTGAAATAAATATTCAAGAGACTCGGAATCTCAATTTGTTAAAAGATTTAAAAGGCTTATCGATCCAAATGTTATGGAAAATGTTACATGTGAAAGAATAAAAAATACATCGACTTAAATGTCTCTCAATATAAATTGTCCTAAACACGTCGCCTCGTAAGTGATTGAAGAAGATGGAGCTGTATGGCTTTGATGATCCATCTTTGAGTGAGTTTGATAGTGTCAAGAAGGTTCAAGTGAGTACTCTTGAGTGAGTCCATTTGCAAGTGTCAGGCTGGCAGATTTGTTGGGGTTATCAGCGACCTATATTGGGGTCTCAAATCATCTTAAAAAAGGAAGGTGAGTGAGTTGTTTTTGCGGGAAGGAAGAACTCTATGTTGGACGACTGTGGCAAGGTTAATTATCTCATTATTATTTCTACTAGTGGCCTAGAGAACAAAACTTGTAATATTTATGAAGGATTGCAGTAGGATTAAGTCTCGAGTGATAGAGATTTACCAATAAAAAATCTCAATAAAAAAATAAATAATGATTAAGAAGTTTGTTAGCTATTTATATAAAGAATTATTAGTGGCATTGACACATAAACCTTTTTTTTGGACATCTAGGTCAATTAAGTCAAACTCATATACACACAAAATTAAAACCCAAGGCGTCTTAGGCTTCATTTATGACGGCTTTTTTACTGCTTCTTAAAGTAGCTTTTTATCACAACAACAACAACAAGATCAAGCCTTTGTCCCACTATTAAAATAATTTTTTATTTAAAAAATTACTTTAAGAAACAGTAAAAAAAATCGAGTCTTAATCGATAGTCAAAACTCCCAATCAATAAATCAAAATCAAAGAAAATTGCCTACACACATAAAACTCACAGTAATATTCAGTGGCTATCACGCACTATTGTTTGTGAAGATAAAGAAGGATGTAGACAGGAAACGATATCGACATATTTAAGAGAAATGGAATATCTTTTTCTCTCCTATCTCATTCATTTTTCTTTTTATTGTTCTAATTACAGAAATGGTGGAGGCTTTCAATACCTACTGAATATTTTATTGCTGGACATCACCATCAGTGTTTTTGTTCCCAGCATTCGCACTACTTCACAGCAAATCAAGGCACTAAGAAATCCTATTAATAGTCAATAAGGTCAGTGTCACAGGTGAATCCCATTCGCTGATTATAAGTGGTGGAAGAGCCAATCTTATCGCACTAATGAGTGGTGGAATCATGGTGGAAGTTGAGGCCTTAGGGTCATTTCAAAATAAAAATTTTACTCCACAATTTTTTTTTATATTCATATAAATTATAAAAACTTTAAACACCTTCACTCTCTCTTAGAGTTAGTTTGGGATATCTATATTGATTATAAAATTATTATGGGAAAAGTACTTTTTTAAAAAAATTGCTATAAAATTAATTTTCCTGCAGAAAAATTTCTTGAAAACAGCAAGAAAAAAATAGTCAAACAAAAATTATAGTTGTGAATTGAAAAGCAAAATAATAAGGTTTCGTTTGGGACGGTTTTCTTACTGCTTTCTATAGCAGCTTTCTAGTACAAAATTTTAATTTTTGTACTAGAAAGCCGCTTTAAGAACAGTAAGAAAGCCGTCCCAAACGAAGCTTAAGAAAGTTATCCCAGATAGATCCTTAGGATTTGTTTGGTGATTAGAAAGTTATTCCAAAAGGTGATTATAAAGTTGTTGTGAGGAAAATAAATTTTTTGAAAGCAACTATAAAAAATAGTTTCCCAGCATAAAAATTTCTTAAAAGCAGCGGAAAATTCATAGCCAATCCAAAACTATGGTTGCAACCTAAAAAATAAAATAGCGAGAAAGCTATATTTTCCAACAAATTTTCCATCTACAATTCTTTGTTTCTCTTTAGCTCTGCCATTTGACATCACACACCCACTTAGGCTGCAGAATATTGCTCTTAAGAGAATATCCTTACACTATGTGGATATTTTCTCTTCATCATTCACCTTTAACTACCAACATTGACCTCTCCACTTACTCTAATAGTCAACTTCTTTTAATTTGAGTGCAATGTTACTGTAATAAATAAATGATTGGGGCTAAGAAAATAAATAAATAAATAATATATTGTTTCAGTGTCAAGCTTGTTCAGCTTGAGCAGTTGACTGAGGAAGGCTTAGGGGTTGTTTACTTAAAAGGAATCACCACAAAGATAATGGTACTGTTAAGGCTTAGGGTTTGTTTAGTTAAAAAGGAATTACAACAAACAAAATGATAAGCTAAATGATAAAAAAAAAATTGAAAGAAATTTGTCGTCTCGTTTTATTTTGTTTAGCAAAATATTATTGAAAAATGAATATATAGTTATTTGGTTGAAGAAAATTGTTGTCCGATCTTATGTTAGCGATCTTGTTTGGATAATTTTGTGCGACTGTCTATATGATTTTTAGTCATTATCCCCACCTGTATCATAAACAAAATCAAATGATAGTTTATTTTATTTTTTAGCTGATCAAATATAATAAAAAAGATTTTGTAGAATTATTTTAGAAATAATTTAAAAAAATAAAATATAGAATATAGAATATTTAATTTACACTGTATGTAGAATACTAATGTATTTAACTACTTGCAACTTAATTACTCCTTAGTTGATATGAACTTAAGTTCTTATGTATTGCAATGAGAATAATTATGAGTCATAATAATCACCTAGTTTTTTTTATTCATTTTTTACTAAAATAAAAAGTAAATTATTATTGAAAAATAAATGTTAATATTTAATTTCTTTGTAAATTCAACTACTTACTACTAATGTGTATGTTTTTTTATAATGTTTTGCAGAAGTTTGGCAATCATATGGCTTCATATTTGCACCCTCTTGAAGGAGGACGAAATCCCTAACTTCTAAAACAATCTTAAGGCTGTCGTATACATTAAAGTTTTGTTTGGGATAGCTTTTTTATTGCTTTTTAAAGCCGTTTTCTAATATAAAAATTTTTAATTTAAAAAATATTGTATTAAAAACTACTTTAAGAAATAGTAAGAAAGCCACCCAAAATGATGCCTAAATTATTAAATAAACATGTTTATTTTTCTTAAGAGCCTATTTGAAATCAATACCACTGACCTCCAAAACTAAAGATGGGATAAATTTCTTAAAAGCAATATAAAAGCGATAATCAAATAGAAATTATAACTAAAAGTTAAAAAATAAAGCAATAAAAATGTTCTCCCAAAGAAAATCTAATTCTTTCAAATCAAATGTGTCCTAATATTTTGATGTAAAACTACAAGCTAATGGTCCACTATAAATTAATATTTTTTAATAAAAAAATGAATTCTTTCAATAATGTATGAGAGACAAATTTATTCTGATTAACTATGATCCACTCCCTAAAAAATCTCTCTAGCTAGTGATTGTCGTCAGTACACATGCCACTCTCCTCTGAAAAATCTAATAAAAATATCCTTAAATGAGATCTAAACCTAAAGCTAGTTGGTAATTTAACTATTGCAATGATAGCACAAAATAATCTCTTTGTCTGGAGATATTATTATGTGTGGAGTTCGAATCAAAGTTGTTTTCAATTTTTGTGAATGTGTGCAACAAAAGAATAGTGATGAATATTAACTGCATTTTTACTGTGCACACTCATAAAAATCGGTCGGTTCTCCCGTCCGAACTACGCACGTAATAATCTCTCCTTCGCTAGCTGATAGGCTGTAACTTCTTTCATTTATTTGACCAACAAAAATATTTTGATTTATTTAGTTATCCAGTAAAATTAAATTTTTCAGAAGGTGAAAGATAATTTATTTAAAATTTTACACAAATAGTTTAAGAGAGAGAAAATTTTCATTAGGTACTAAAATAATTGTCAAATAAAATTATAATTACTACTTAAAAATTAAAATAATAAAAATTATCTCAAATAGATCGCAAGTGACATTGAATAAGTATCTATAAAAAAAATCAATCAAAATTCAATATTAGAGACATAAAAAAATCTTTCTATTATAAAATAATACAAAAAGACAAATAAAAAAAAAGCAGGAGAATAGTTGAATCGACGCCCATCACACACTCTGTATTCGGCATTTCTCTAAATAATCAATCTCGTTGATTTTTCTCAAAGAATCCTACTACTGTGACAGAGAACAGTGGCCTAAAAATTAAAAAAACGAGAGAAAAGATCTGTAGCCTCCATGTGATTGCAAATCCGGACAGGTTAACCTGCGGATTAGGTAGAGATCAAAATCGGAATCCGGTGAATCCACCTAGTTTGCTCCACGACAACGGTCGGGTTCAGTGGTGGGCCCTTCTTTCCGACAATTAACCGTGCCCGGTCCATTTATAGTTTAGTTGACCCCTTCACTTCGGTCTAAAGACCTAATGATCTAAAGCACGCCTCAACTAGTCAAGGATGGAGCAGTAACTTTCTCATAGCCTACTTTCTCACTAAATAATTATATAAATAAAATTTGTCTTTTATAAATAGCTTTAAATTTAACTTTCTCATAGTCTAGTTGGTGTCCTAATAAGATTTTATTTGTGACAATTTTTTTATTATTTTCTAAAATAATTTTTTAGTACAAAAAATTTTTTAATTAAAAATTTTTATACTAAAAAATTGCTTTAAAAAACAGTAAGAAAGCTATCACAAATGAACCCTAAATTTAACATCTACATGTGCTTGAATAAAATCTTGTTCTCATTACATGAAAGCTTAATTTTCATGTTAATCACTACTCTTTTTGAAAAGAAAATTTTAAATATCATGGAATGTCCATATTTTAGGTATCAAGAACTCACTCAATTATAGATCAAGAGAATAAGAGTTATTTATTTTTAAATTTTGTTCTTTAATGATAGAAGCTCATCTAAGTTTATACGGAGAAAAAAAATTATACCAGAATATTTTGATATTTTGATATGAATTTTATATATTAAGATTAGCAAAAATATTATTGGATTAATATTAATATTATAATATAATATAATATTTTTATATATAATATTAATCTAAAAAATCTAATAATTTTTAAGCTCATTCTTATATAATTTAGATCAATTAAAAACTATCATCAATTTTATTTTAATTGAATTATTGACTATTGACTTTGATGTCATTATTAGAGAAATCACAAAGTTTATGGACCACATAACTAAATCTTATGCTTTGTTTCATTTTCAACTTTAATTTCAATCTTTTTTCGAGGTAAGCAAAGTGTTGGAGTGTGTGTTCACTTAAGAATACATTTTGATTAGATTTTAGTTTAAACTCATTTTTAATTAAAAAATTTAAGTTTATAGTTAATGACTTGGTGTGAGTAGCCTGCTAGGTCGACCGGGATTTATAACCTGCAAAGCGGGTTGGTTTCTCGTCAAAAAAAAAATGATATTAATTAAATAAAATATTTACGTTTGCCTTAATGGAGAGCAGCTTGTAGTTGGAAGAAAAGTGAAGATATTCTAATTAAAAAGATGAATGGCTTTCTATTCCTACTTTTCCTCTAATTCTTTTCAAAGAAGCCATTCTTTTGAAAAATTAAATTAAAAGCACATCACCCAAAAAGCCTCTTTATAAAATTATGACTCCGAAAAAAAGTATGGCATAAGTCATACATTTTGATGAAGCATTTAAAAATGCATTTCTTTTTCTCGACATTTATACGTATAATATTAAAGCTTCATAAGAATCCACCCTACTGCAAATTTATACTTTAAGGGCAGTTTGGTTGAATGATTTAAAATATAAAGTCAAATAAATATAAGAATTTTGATTTTTTTTTTAGTTTGATTAAATTATGAAGCATTTATGTAGGGAGTTTGAAATATCTTAATAATGAACATTTTTAAATAATTTAGAATTCTCTCAAATTTAATAGGAAAAATTTACAACTCGTAATGTGACCTTTTCCATCAATTGCCTCCACCCTCCACCCTCGTGAAATTATTATGTGCAGATACGGACGTCGTTAGGAGGCAAATCAGAACGCGCCACATCACTCATTTGCTGTGTATCGCTGCTGTGTACCTCTATGTACCGGGTGATGTGGCGTATTTTGATTCACCTCCGAGCGATCCGATGTCCGCACAGAATAATTTCTCCTCTACCCTCTCTATTCGTATATGACTTAAGTCACTACTCTTAACGTTGTCTTTTATCACTTATTATTATTATCTACATTATTTCAATCTATTTAATTTATATTCAACCAACAACTTATATATATATATATATATATATATATATATATATATATATATATATATAATATTTTAAAAACATCCTACTAAACGACCCCTTAATCATAGTACAATTTTACAAAGCCCATTCTACTTATAAACAAAGTATGAGTGAAAAAGACTGAAAGTAAAAGGAGGATCTCAAAGCAGTCCAACATCCTTTGCACCAGCGCCAGTCCTCGCCTCATATTCTCCTCTCCTTGTCTTCTCTCTTTCCAAAATAATATTATATATTAATCTTCAAAAATCTCCACCTCCTAACTTATCCTTTATTATTTATAAAGCCGCTTCTCACACGCACGTTAGCTTTCTAACACCACTCCATACCCCTGACATTCTCTTCCTCCCCTGCTCCTTTAATGCTTCTCCCTCCTCCTTCTCTAATCATCTTTCTTCTTCTTTTCCCAATCTCCTAATTATTATTACTTAATGATGGCTCTCGAATCATGGCTCACCAAATTCAAATCCGCCGCCGTGGTAAACCTACCCGACTTCTTACATCGCAAGGCCAAGGTCTCCATCCTTGCCTTCGAGATCGCCGGCCTCATGTCGAAGATCCTTCATCTCTGGCGCTCACTCTCCGACGACAGCCTTGTCCGCCTCCGGAACGAGACCATTACGCTCCCGGGCGTTCGCAAGCTCGTCTCCGACGACGATGCCTTCTTACTCGCCCTCGCATGCGCTGAGCTCACGGATGGACTTCGCTCAGCCGTTGCGTCCATCTCTGCTCTTTGTCGCCGCTGCACCGACCCTGCTCTCCGCCAGTTTTGTTGTCTATTTAAGGAGTTCGGTGATTCCGGCGGCGATCCGCACCGCTGGGTGATGACGTGGAAGGAGATGGATGCGAAGGCGAAGAAGATGGACGGCTATGTGGCTTCTGCGGCCGCGCTTTATAAAGAGATGGATGAGCTCGCGGAGGCAGAGCGCGGCCTGGGAAAGGTTTTGGGAGCCGAGGTATAAGATGAGCTGTAATTACATATTAGTTAGTTAAGTTCGGTTTATTTGTGTAAAATTGCTGTAGCTTAGCGTTATTTTGCAAAAGAATAATAATTTAAGATTTTAATATATATGAACATTTTTTATTTTATAAATAAAATTTACTAATTATGAATTTATTTCTAATTTTTTAAATGCTAATATATTATATTTTATTCTAGAGAATTCTAAAATTTTATTATGAAATTTCAAGGGAGAGGAGAGTATATTAATTTCCTGACAATTTTGATAATATTTTCTTCATTTCAAAAAAAAAACATAAATAACTATATTTTCAGCAGTGATTGAGTAATAATAGGAGGGATTTTTCTTGCTGTTAATTCAAATTTAAATACATTAATAATTAGCAAAATTACACTTAATATGCTTACAAATTAAAAAATAACATGTCTTCATAGATTAAAATTCTTTTCTTTTATTAAAAAATGAGATTATTATTATTTTCATAAAATTTAAAAACTCGCAGTTTAAAATATTAGAAGTTCTATACGAATCATTCTTTAATTTTTTAAATATTAACTTTTAACTATATATATATTTTTAATTGAGATTTAAAGTAACTTTTTTTTGTGTATATTTCGATCTTATGGTGATAATTTTTGGAGTATTAATAAAAAGTTTTCTTTTTTAATTTTATCTTTAGTTTTATTTACAGTAAAAGTAAGTGTACTGTTATATTTAATCACAAATATTTCTTTTAAATATATAAATAATAATCATGTTTTTAAAAAATATAACGAAGGAAATAAATATGATTAATATACATTTTATACATATTAAATATATATAAAAATTTTAATCATATTATGTTAAATTTATAATAGCATAAACTTCATGTAGGGCCCGCAGCAGCTGATTTTCTGGAAGCGGAAAGAGGTCAAATACCTGAAGCAGAGCTCACTCTGGTCCGCCAGCTTCGACAGCGCCATCTCCCTACTTGTCTGCTCTTCCTTCACTATCCTGGCAAGAATAAAACAAGTCTTCGGCATCCCTCAAATCATTCCATACAACTCCTCTTTCATCTCCGCCACCGTCCACCCAGAAACTCCTCCGCCGGCCACCACTCCAGGATCAATTATCACCACCAGCACAGCCGCTATAACGCCTCCACCAACGACAGTGGGCGCAGCCTCTTTAGCCCCACACTACGCGAAGCTCATCGTGGTAGTGGAACGAATGATGCAGGCGCCGCGGGCACGCACGGACGTTAGAGACGAGATGTATGGAATGATGACGGCGAGGTTGCGGGCGATGGTGAGGTCGAGATTGATAGGAGTGGGAAGGGGGCCGCCCAGAGACGGTGGGTTGGCATCGGAGTGGAGGGCAGCAATGAAGGAGATTATGGAGTGGTTGGGCCCGGTGGCGCACGGCACGTTGCGGTGGCATGGGGAGAGGAGCTACGAGCGGCGGAGCGCGGGAGCGGTTATCAGAGAAAATGTGCTGGTTTTACAGACGCTTTATTTTGCAAATATGGAGAAGGTGGAGGCGGCGATTGTGGAATTGTTAGTTGGGATAAATTATGTATGGCGGTTTGAGATGGAGGTGTCCGGAAAGTACTTGAAGCAGGATTATGAGTTGTAAGAGTTGTTAGTTTTCTTGATTTTTGATCACCGATGTGATGAATTTGAATGCCGGCGGCAATGGGTGAAGCGGTTTGGATGTACAGAACTACATTGGTTTGGTACGTTTTATGCTGGGACATAAATTTTAAAAGGAATTTCTTATAACAACTTTATGAGGAATTATCAATAACTATCAAATATCTTTACATTTGCATGGTTTTATATATGAAGGGTGCAGATCGTTATTTCTAACCCTAAGCTCAGCAAGTATTTAATGATGTTTGATGTTTCTTCACAATTTTTTTTAAGAAACTCTTTTTAGAAAATTTTGTGGTTATGTTATCAGATTAATTATAACTGTTGGGTAAATTTTGATAAGAGGTGTCACAAAACGGGCATTGGTAATTAGTCAATTTAGTTATTCTTTTTATAGAAGGAGAGATGGGCGACTAGATGAATAGCAGGGGTACTTAAAAATTTGGTTCAGGTCTGCCCCTTTAACAAATGTGTTGGGTTTGGATTCTAATTTATGATCTATTTAAAAAATCGGGTAGGTCCAGGTCAATCCGCTAACCTTAATTTGACACGTCCCTGTCCGTCCCGAACAATTCCACACAACGCGTTGCCCTGAACTCATGTCACTTGCGCACCACCCAGTGCTCTCCCTGGACTTGCTCACCCACACCCGCACTCGCACCGTGTGGTTCCTCCCTCGCTCACTAGTGCAAAGTTGCGCACTCGCGACAATTGGCCTTGCCCTCACTCGCACGCAGTAGCACAATTGCACACCTGCTTGCGCAACACATTGCCTGGACTAGAGCACCCCACAGCCACAAACCTTGCTTGAACTCGGGCACTCGATGTCGTAGACCTCGCTTGTACTAGCCCACCCACACCTCAGTCGCGCTTGGCCAATTATGGGTTCAATCGGGTCAACTCGGCAGGTTAGATCCGAGTCTGAATTTCTAACCAGTTTACAAAACTGGGTCTAGTTCGAGTCAGCTGAATTCAACCTAGGTCAATTTTTAATTTGACCTGAACTTGATTCGAATATCCATTTTGACACTCCTAATTAATAGGAGGATGAGTGCCTTGACATTTGTACATAATTGAATGATGTTGAACATTATTCGTTGATCAACGATTGATGGAGACCATCGAAAGTTGGGTGACTGCAGTGGTCCACTTAATCATTCTCCAACATCCGTGATTGGTGAATGTTGGCCATTGATCATTGATATGTCTTACACTGGTCAATATGAAATGTCAGAAGTCAAGTGATGCTTGAAAATCAACTTATTCATTCTTATGCTAGAAGGGGAAATCAAGCATTTAGGAAGACTAGTCTTGGGAGTTGATAATTGATGAATATTGTACTTCAATTATTAATAATTGTTGGATAATAATTGATGGGAAATATCAAAGGTTGAGTGATGGTATTAGGCAAACAACATGATTGTTCTGCTAATAAAATAGGAGATCAGTCAATAAGGAAGATCAACATTAAACATCAATAGTTGTTAGACATCAAACCTCAATTTTCATATTTTAAAATACTCAACATAGTAATGTGAGTATGAATGATTTTATAATTAGCTCCTTAAGTTTCTAACCAAAATATTTGAGTATTTTAAAATATGAAAATTACATTAAAATTCATGATTAACCAAATCAATTTTGCGAGAAATGTTAATCATAAACTCGCGCTAGGTAACCTCTACTATATGATTTCACAATTATCTAGGAGGATAAAGTCACATATAAAATAATGAAACTCACGTGGTGCTATACTTGACTCATTGGGCTCGTGGGGATTTAGCCCAAGCCTTCATAAAGCTTGATCAACAATATTGCTTATAATATTAGGCTTCGTTTGAGATGACTTTTTTATTGCTTCTTAAAACAATTTTTTAGTTAAAAAATTAAATTTTTTTATTCAAAAGATCCCTAAAGAAGTAATAAAAAAACCGTCCCATACGAAACATTAGTGTGTGTTTAGCCTAGGGAATGTGTGCAGGGGAAGTTTTTATATTATTCATAACTATTCGACCAGTTATTCCAAAATTAGGCTCATTGTGCTCCTTGCTTTCCCGGACAATTGGAGATTTAGCCGATAGTTGATCGGCCAAAGAAGTTTGAGAGATTAAATAAAATCTAATTATTTGTAATTGTGGATAAAAGATTAAGACTTTATTTGGGATGGCTTACTGTTTCTTAAATTAGCTTTCTAGTACAATTTTTTTTTAATTTTTATACTAAAAAGTTGCTTTAAGAATCAGTAAGAAAGCTGTCACTAACGAAGCCTAAATAATTAAGTTTAATATTAGAAAATAAAATTGATCAAGACATTTTGATGTAAAATGCATCATGAGGTGCTTAAAATCATCTGATTAACACAAAGATTAAGATATCATTAACGATGCTAATCTCAGCATAAATCAATTTAAGATATTTTAATAATATTTTTCATATTAAGTGATGGTAGAGGATTCCCATTTAGAGGCCTACGAGCTCCAAAAGATTAAACTAAGCATGTCTACCTTCATGAACGTCGTGGATAGATTACACTCATCCATCTCCCTCATCAAATTTTGGGCCATTGTTGACTAATCCAAGGTCTCAATAAGAAAGAACACAAGATCCAATGCTTAAGCCATTCTCATAACAGTTCAGTTAAAAAAGATTAGCATTCGCTAATCAAGAGATTAGAAGAATAAAAAGGTAACAAATCAAATTTACAAATCTTTAAATTTTCCAACTTAAGAACAAAGAAAGCGACAACCGATCTTTGGAAACACTCGAAGCCGAAATAATCAACACCATTAAAAAAATAAGTGGTCTCTAATGGCCATACTGGCAGCAAAGCAGCTCATACTTCTTTATAGCACCGAGCGGCATATCGGATCAATCATCCGCTAATATTTTAATGAAAAATATATATAGAGAATTGATTGAAGGTAAAAATTATGATAAAAGTATTCTAATTAAATTTTAATTATGATAAATCTATTTTGAGATAAGTGTAATGAATAAATAATATATCAAATTTTAAAAATTATATTACAGTTATCTCAAAATAATTTTAATGATTTAAGAGTTAAAATAAAATACATATTTACTAAATTTTATGTAAAATAAGTTGATTAGGGGCAGTTGGAGGATTAATTATTCTGTGTGGATTCCGGATATTGTTCGAAGGCGAATCACTACGTGTCATATCACCCGTTTGCTGTGTACCGGTGCTCGATATCGCTGTGTATCAGGTGACGTGGCGCCTTCTGATTCGCCTCTGGACTCTCTGGAATCCGCACAGAATAATTTCTCCAGTTGGAGACAGTTTTTGTGCTTTTTTATTTTTTATCTTCTCATGACTTTATTTGAGTATAATTTTTTTTAATAGTTTAATAAGTAATTTTTTGTAATTAAAGGCTTCGTCTTTTTTGCTGTTTTATAAAGCTAATTTTTAATATAAAAATCTCTTAAGAAAAAAATAATGGCCTAAAACCGTCCGCAATAAACCTAAGTCTTTTAGAGTCTATAAACTTAGAAAATTTTATGATATTTTAATGAAGAAAAAAAATATAGTGCTCACAATAACTTTCAAAATATCTATCTTTATTATAATATTTGTTCAATTATCTTTATCAATAACTACAACTGCATTTATGAATATATTTAGCGTAAAATTTTTTTAATACTTTGATTTTAGGAATATTGTTTGATTCTTTCGGAGTACTTTTTTACTATTTTTCAGAAATTTTTATGAAGGAAAATTAATTTTTAAATTCAGATTCATCAGAGTGAGGTAGCCACAAAAAATTTTTAATCAAAATTTTCAAAGGAAAAAATATTTATAATATGTATAATCTTTTAAGAAAATTAAATTTTCTATAATAATTTTATAATAATCTTTATAAAAAACTGCAATCACCTCAAAAAGATACTAAGAGCCCATTTGAAAAGATTTTAATTTTTTGTAAAACTAGCTACATAAATAAATGTTATTGAAATAATAAAAATTTGAATAATTATTGAGAATATTATAAATATTTTTTATTTTAAAGAGTTTGACGGTAACTTTTTTTATAAGGACACAACCTAATAAATCCGATTACAAAAAATTGTTCTCTTCAGAAATATTTTTTAAAAAGCAGCCAAACACTGGGTACAAAATAGAAGTATGGTAGGCAAAGTAGAGAGAAAGAAGACATCTTGTTACGATATAATTAAGATATCTAAATTCATTCACCTTTCAATCAGTTGAGATGGCCGAGTTGGTCTAAGGCGCCAGATTAAGGTTCTGGTCCGAAAGGGCGTGGGTTCAAATCCCACTCTCAACAAATCCTGCTTTTTAGAAAATTCTTCAGAACAAAGGGTCGGAAATTTTTGCCCTTTGTTTTTTTAAGTAACAGGCTCCGTTCTCGCCAACTCAAATATCTATTCCACAAGTCACCGTCTTTTCGCCTGAGAGAGCGCGACCAGTGAAAGGTATAGACAAAACGAGGCTTTAGAAGTTCCTAATAGGTTTCTGTGCCGTAACGAAACGCGAAACACTTGAATGCCGTCGGCCAAAACTTTAACCGAACATCATATATTGATTGTTTTTTTGGGTGAAAAGTGAGTGTTAAAAAATGGAGAAAGAATATACATAGAATATATTTTTTGGTATTAGAAAATGAAGTTTAGTTGAGACGAGTTACTGCATTTTAGAGTATTACTGTATTTTGAAGTGAAAATTGAGTTTTTCGAACGCCTAACATTCATTTGACGTCGCTGGTTTGCTCCATTCGATCGCCAAAAAAATACTATTCAAGTGAGGGTGAACAGTGCGACACAAATATTAGCGTCGCACTGATAACCCGCTAGTTTTTTTTATTATAAATATATGATTAAAAAATATAAAATAAAGTTTGAGAAAAAATATACACAAAATATTCTTTGTTTTGTGTGAGAAAATAAAATTCATTCAGTGTTAATCAAAATATTCTCCCAAATGAAGCCTTAATCAAAATTTAGTTTTATTTTATTATGTATTTTTTCGATTTTAAGTTATTTGGAACATTTCTTTGATGATGAATGTCCTTAAGAACAAGACGTATTTTCTATTACTATTAAATTCATTCACAGTGTTAGGTTGGTTCGGCATCGACTTGTGATAGTTTTATTTGATTATGGTTGAAAGTAAATAAGTGCATTTGATGATAATTTGATGCTCATTCATATGAGTCTCATTTATATTCGTTTATTCACATAATTGAATAAATTTTTATTAAATTTTTAAAAGCTCATTATGTAAATGAATAAGTTTGAATACTGATTTCAATCATTTATATTTATTTAATGATGAACTCGATAAAATATTGATTTAATGATGACTTAATTGCTTATTTGATGATTTATTATATGTTTTTATATCAATCTCCCTTCATCAGTATATCAGTATATGTATGATGCAAATATCAAAGAAAATGTTAGGTACACAAATTAGACCTCTTCTTATTAATATTTAAATTACACTAAATAGATTTAGGGTTTAGGTAAACCCTAAAATACTTAATTATTAATATCAAATTTGATTAAAATCTATAAATTTAATAGGTTTAGTAACTAACATGTGTTTTTAAATCATTAACATCAAAAAAGTGTAGCTATAACGGTAAGGTTCTTTTAACTGTTTCTATATTAATTTTAAAATTAAATCAATACAATTATTAGTACATATATTTTATACATAAATAAATTTTATAGAAATTTAGAAATAAATGTAAAATTTTAAAAAAGTCTAAATAATATTTTTATTTTTTTAAATCTTAATATATCATAATCGTTATTTATCTGATTTACAAATAATTTATAAAATTGGACAAATTAATCATTATCAAATTTTTTTTTTAAACTGCCTATGCTTGTCCAAGTTAGGAGGAAAAAGTTGAGAGAAAATTTGTAAAAATAAATTCAAGCCCCCGTTGAAAAAAATTTCTAGCTTCGCCACAGAAGATAATGCTCAGCTCTACACGACTCATTTGCAGCTCCATTTTTTCAAAAGTTGTGCTTCAAATTGTCATTGTTTCGAGTCAATTAATGCATTGAATAATAAATTTACATAAAGAGTGCTCTTAAAAAAAGTCATGAACTTAATTTTTTAAAAAATAATTCTTGTCTCAAACTAGGCACGAATCAACTATTAAAGATCACGTAACTCATTTTGATCTGTTGGTTGGGACCTTTAACTACTAACCAAAATATTTTAGATTCGAGTCTACGCATGTGATATATGTGTAAAAATTTGACTTAGACTTCGTTTAGGACGGCTTTCTTACTTCTTCTTAAAACAGCTTTTTAATGTAAAACTTTTAATTTTTATACTAGAAAGCTACTTTAAAAAGCAACAAGAAAGCCGTCCCAAATGAAGCCTTAATTAGCCTAAATATCCCCCAAAAAACAAACACTAGGAAAGATCAGGATATATCTGCCCATGGTTAGGGTATGAAATGTTTGATTATTACGGGCGGTGGAAACTCGAATTAAAAAGCACTTTATTGAACTAAAGGTGATGCATGTGATGAACGAGCGATGGATGATCACTAAGGAGGGTAAACAAAAAGGGTTTGTTGAGAAATAAAGCCAAACAATACTAGAAATGTCATTACTGGACAATTCTCTATCATAGGAAGAATGCAACTTCCTCAAAGCAATGCATATTAGTTGTTTTCATCATCATTAGCCTATCAAATTATGAGATTAGCGTTATAAATCGTCATAATTACTTTGCTTGTGTTGATAATAGATGTATTTTTTATATATATTCAAATTTATTTTTAACTATTATATTTTCCATGGATATAATTCCTTAATTTAATTATTCTTTATTTTATCTAAATTTTAACATGTATGCATCTTATTATTCTGAATTTCATCATCCTCAACATAACTATCTGCAACTTCTTAATTGTCAAACACTCATATGCAATAATATTATTGGCCTAATTAGAGTTCTATAAATTTTTTCTAAGAATCTTTATGATCTCTTCTTATTGCGCATTGCTACTTATGAATTTCTCCATTTTAAACATCCAGCTCAACACTAGTAGCCTAAATATGCCAAATCTAGGCACACATGCATATCTTGCCCCCAAAACTTAGGGGTGTGCGTGTATATTGTGGACTCCGAAAATTCGAGCCCCGGCTTCTCCGCGGCCCCTTTTTTTCTTCGAGTCGTCGAGGAGTTTTAACGAGTAACTTTCGAGGCGAATTTTCAGAAGGCAGATTGGGTTTTCAATAAGACATTACCCAGAGATTTCGCCTCATTTTGCGAGGACTTTATAATTTGAGTTCATGTTTCCTATAGGCGCAAACCCCTATAGTTAATTACCCCTCTCGATACCGAGAGAGAACTTTCGATTAAGGCTAGTCGTCAAACAAAAACATAATATCCGATGTATATTAGCAGCATGATTTAGGTATTTGAAAAGTTAACATTTAAAATTAGACATTCACCGCCCCCGAGTCATCATGATTTCTAGTCTACTTAGTCATATGAGGTAGTCAACCCAACCTGACAGAAGGATCCTTGTCGCCAGCCATGGGTTGCTTCGTCTAAGGATACCTTATAAACCTTGGTGAATATTTATCGAAGAGGACAAATTTGAATCCACCTTAACTAACAGAGGGATTTATGTCCTATCGATTATATCATATTGATTCTTACTTAAAGATTTGACGTCGTTGGGGAACATAAGGGCTCTGAACATGACCGTAATATAATTATGTCATTTGGTAGCAAAATCATCCGATTAGAGGGTCGCGGTCATAACCGTTTATCTGTGGTGCTATTTGACAATAAAACCACCGATTAGAGGACACGTGTCATATCCTTACTGGAAATAGACGATTTGAGAATGAATCATAATAATATTCTCAACCAGACATTTGATCTTTTACTTTAAGTATTTGATGATTTATTTCTTTTTAAATATTTTAATTTTGTGGTGATTTTTGGAGTTTTGAATTTTGATGGGCATTTGAAAATTTTGGGAGACATTTTTAAATTTTTGTGGTGCCCTCCGATTGAGATTTTATGTCAACATGACCATAATCAGAATATTTATGAGCAATTTCATTTGTTGGTCAAACCTTGTCAACTCTTTCTATTTGTTGACAGAGGATTAGGTTCGAACCTAAATTCGATTCTTAACCCGCACAGCATCCTCAGACGTCACGTGCGTGCCTAAGACACGCTTGTCGGGGCCCATACGAGTATTCATATTTCAATGCATGAGAAGACATTTTGGAATATTTGCTTATAATCAATTGCGCAAAGGACTATTATTGAAAGAGTGCATAAGATTCTATTTTTAAAATTTCAAACACCTTATGTCTGCTTGTACAAGTGTTGCGGATCCGGTGGCATAATTTAATAACATGTTTTGCTTTGTTTGTCGTGCATAGGTAGTGTTGTTTTGCTCAAGCTATCATTTTCCTCAATATTCAGCTTGCAATAATGTATTCTGTCAGCGAATGTGCTATACGACGCATCAGGAATCTTCCACCTGTCACTTGCAGGTGAGCTGATTTATCCAGTGATAATTTGGCGTCACAAATCTACTGCCTCAATTTATCAGTGGCCCGCAATTTTTTATTATTGATTCTCTGCTTTTGCCTACATGTGAATCATAACATTTTCCATATTTGCTTGTAGATAACACGTGTGTATGGTGAGTCTCCTACAGTGACTCGTAAGTGTTTGCATTTATCGTGGTCTTGCATTTGCTGTGATCTTCGATCTTTGCTTGTAAACAATATGTTCCATGTCCACGTTCACAGGGGATCCAGCATACATGCAACATATTTACTATCATCGATTGCATGTAGATTAACGCGTTCATTTGCAAACTGATGTTGATTGTTGGGTTGGTTGCATTCGTTCATATATCGACTTCTATTTGTTCGCAAAAGACCCCTCATCCTTGCGACATATTTGTTGTCACTTCTTGTGGGTGACTTAACATATTCGTTTGTATGTTGCCATCGACTGTAGGGTGAGTTGCATTCACCGTACAATGCAATGGTGGATTTGCTCGTGTAACATGTTAATGCTTGCATTTCAACTGCATGTCAATATTGACTGCCCGTGGATTGCGCTTATTGTACTCGTCCCTTCGTCAATGTTTGCAAGGAATTTTATTATCCACAAATGAATTGGCATATTCATCTACACACTAATGTTGACTACCATGTGAGATGCATTCGCTACTGATTTTCCCACGCACATTGATTGGCACATTGCTGCATCTACTTGCATACCGGATTTATGTTCATAGGAGACTTCTGCATGCATCTGCAAGCCCATTGAAACTGTTACACTCACAGCCCATCCGTTGTCATCACTCATGAGAGAATTAGTGTATTCATTTGCCAGTCGGCTTATGTTGAACAAGTTGGCTGATGTTGAACATATGAAAACTACTGCATTCACAGCTTATTCATCATTACTGTTGCTTGTTGTGATTTGCATGCATTACAAGTTTATTGCCTTTCTTCATAAACAGCGTGTCGTGTTTGTGCGAAGGACTTGCCATACTTGTCACATGTTGATTGTTGTTATTCACAGGGAACTATTGTATTCATTCGCCACTGGATGGACATTAATTGCAGGAATATCGTTGTATTTATTGCATGTCAAATTTTTTGCTGCTTTTAGGATTTAATGTTCTTGATTGTACACTAACATTGACTACAGGTGTTGTATTTGTTGTGCACCTTCTACGTTTCATTCATGAATACACCATGACATTTATTGCATTCATCTTGCCTCCCATTTGTGTGTTCATTGTTCTTTGCATGCATTGAATCTTCTATTTGCATGTTGATGTTCATTACAAGTTTTATTTTGGTTCATTTGCATTTGACTGATGTTGCTTGCAAGCTTGATTATGCAATGAATACTTGTCCATTGCAAGTTTGCTGTTTACTCATTGATTTTCATTTGAATGATCAAGACCATTAATTAGCATTTATAATTTAATGTTATTGTGCATTTTTTCTAATTTGATGTTCGGTTCCCTGTTAATTTGTTCGAGTCAAGTTCCCTGTGGTTCGATAATCTGCAAGTCCATCCCCATGTTCACTTAAAAATCCGGTAGCCTCCCGACGTCTATCCCGTTTAGAGGAAATTTGGAGAGTCTGGGCCTTCCCACCACGCTAAAAAAAAAATGTGTATGGTCAATGTCGAACGACACCGTGGCTGAGGTCTTCAATCCTACCACGTCAGAGAAAGGCGTGTATAGGCCTTCGGGGGTACATGTTCGAAAGATTTGTAGTTTTTCCAGCAGGCATTGAGGCTCATACATGGGCACTTAGGTTTGTCCTCGCCATGCTTGAGAAAGCATGTACAGGGCCTACCCACCTCACCGTAAGCATCGTGCCGGTTTCCCTCCTACCACACCACCACGCAAGAGAAAAACGTTTATGGGTAGTTTTCAGGTGTGCCGAGAATGGGACTTGAATTTTCCGGAGCATTATACCTTGGTGAGTGACGGTGTCGACGACAGTGCTGATTACGGTGAATGCATAGAAATTTTCTATTCTCTTTTTTTAATTCTTTTTTTTATAGCAATACTAACACTAATAATGAATAACATTAGCATTAAATAATAATAATAATAATAATAATAATAATAATAATAATAATAAATTATAATACTAATTAACAAACAATGACGACATTTACAAGAAGCATTTGAGATTTTTACCATGGTGTTGGGTTGAGTTTGAGCTCATTTTGAATGGGCTTGGGTGTATGAGTTGATTTTGAATGGGCTTAGTGGAGAGATTTGAGTTTTGTAGGTTTCTGTTTGTGGGCTTTGCCTAAATAGAGGGAATGTGAGGGGCTGCTGGCTATTGGAAGGAGAAGGCAGCCGACTGGATAAAGGAAGCCGGCTCGGCAGGTTTGCGAGCTGTGGAAGTGCAAGTTGGAAGGGATCTGGTTAGCTTGGGTGAGCAGGTAGTCAGATCGGGACTCTTAGGAAATCAGAGTAGGTCTTGGATGTTTCGATCGATCGTAGTGTCAGATGTGGAAGAGTTGCGGGAGGAAGAAGAGGTCGACGGGTATTGGAGCAGGTCGACGAGACTTGGGATCGAGCGGCTCGACGCAGGTGATCCTAACGGCAGGGAATCGTGGAGCTTGGTCGAAGGAGCCGGGTTGGACGAGGTTGCAGATCAGGCAGGTAGGAGGGATCTGCAGCTGGTAAGTGGTTGTGTTTGGTCGGTTGTATCGTGGGAAGCCGGAGATGCGAGAAGCTTGCGGCCTGTGGGGTTGAGGAGGAAGCAAGTGACGTGCAGGGAGGAGGAATCGTCAAGCACGGGTAAGGGTGCGACTGACGTCCGATTGAGGAAGAGGAGAAACGTGCGGCTTTGACGTGCAGGGATCGGGAGCTTGCGGCACTGAGAGGTGAGTTGCGGCTATTTCAGACGGACTGGACGCGGCTTGCGAACAAGAGATTCGGGATTGCAGTTGGACGTCGGGTTGAGGAGGAAGCTCGGGCTGTGTGTGGATTCGGCTGCTGGAATGGAGAGAGCAGAGAAAGATGAGAGCGAGCGCGGGAGAGAAGTTCGGCAGAAAGGAGATGCGAGTGGGTGGAAGAAGAGCCTAAGGCTCTGTTCGTTTCGTCATTTTATTAGCGCGAACAGAGGCGCGATCGAGAGCGGGATTTTCGCATGCGGGTATGGGCAACTGCGTTCGGCGCCGAATTACAGAACTGGAAACAGAACACTGTAGCAGACGGCATAATTTGAGCAAGTAATATTACAATAAAGATACTCCAGGAGCAAATGGCTAGGAGCCATTCACAAAAAGTGCTGAACTGCGTGTAAAAGTTTCAAGAACAAATCACAAATTTTAGAAACGTGAACCAAACATTCTGATCAAAATACAATCACACAGACCCATATTAAACTTACACACGATCAAAACTGAAACCATATATTTAACAAAATACAACTAAAAGAAGAGGAAAAAACATGCACTGCAGCAACAGTATAAGATTCTTTTTACAAAGCGCGACTATATTTTCATGCATGTAAAATTTCAGTCATTAACAGAAGTCAAAGCAGCACAATTGAATTGCATCACCCATTATAAATATCAAGCGCATGGGATTTTCTATAGCATGATTAGTTCTGTTTCATGGAGCTAGATGCAGAGATATGATTAGCACTGTTCATAAATTCTCAAAAGACAGAGGCTTGAAGCTCCCGGTCCACTTGCAAAATAAACACTATTATAACAAAGGTTATGCGAAGCAACTATCAGAACCATAGGGAGAGAAGAGTATTCAATCTGCTCATGTGACTCAACATTAAGGAGAACACTGGTAAGGCAGCCACCATATTTCACCAAGAAAGAGATCAATCAATGTCTAAGCTGGAATAGGGTTCATATGCAACCTGGCAGTCAGGGAAAAAGCGTCAAAGGGAACTATAATCAGAGTTTTGTCATATTTGAAACAATGGGTAAATTACAAGCAAGAGAAATCTCCCACAAGATGAAAGTAACCCAATTATAGTAGGTAGTTTCAAGTCCAAGCAAGAAAGAAATTGATGATCCTATGATTTGGCATAATACCAGTGAGTTTTTTTCTGGATTAGAAGCACATAGACAGGCTACGGTGAGTATGGTATACCGGAAATGAATGGAGGGTGAAATTCAAAGAGAGATGACCAAAAAAAGAGTGGCTAACCCATGTTAGTTCACAACAAAAAGCTGCTCATCTATCGAATCCCATCATTGAAAGATGCTACTCACAGAGCAATCGTCATGAACACGCCATATGGTTTCTCCGAGAAGGTTTGCCACTGAAAGTACCGTAAGCTGAGGAAAACCTTTTTTCTCCAAAACTGGAATAGTGTTTGTGATAATCACTTCCTGAAATAGACCACTTGACAACCTCTCAATTGCCGGAGGGCTGTCCAGCAATATAAAAAATTAGAATAATAGGGACAAATCCAGAAACACAGAAAACAAACTGAAGAAAAACAAGATATTGCCATCAGCAAATCAGTACGAAAAAAAGCAGAGAACTCAACAAAAGTTGATACAAGGCAAGTCAAATGAAGCAAAATCTAATAACTGAACAATTTCTAGAGTCCTTTTCTAGTACAACCTAGTGAAATCTATTATAGAAACTTTTCCTTGAACCTCCTCTCTTCCTCTAGCATGTATGTTATTGGGTAGTTATCCTTGTCAATCTATTATAGAAACTTTTCCTATAACCTCCTCTCTTCCTCTAGCATGTGTATTATTGGGTAGTTATCCTTGTTCTCCCATTCCCCCTTCCGATTTTGTGAATTTTGCTGCTAAAAATTCATTTCGTTGACAAAACATCACTTCGAAAAGAGTTCTCCCAAAATTTCTATTGTCTCCTATTCAATTGGGAACTCTTAACGCTCTCTTCCAATCAATCATTGAGCAAATATAGTCAAACAGAGTTAATTTCAAATCATAGAAGTATCACATAAATTAGCTTTATTTTAATTTGAAGCAATTTTACATGTACAAAAGCAAAATGAGAAGGATACCTAAAAACAGCATGCGTACTGCAAGCATAGACCTCTCTTGCACCCTCTTCATGCAATAAAGCTGCACCTTTAGCAATTGTGCCTGAGACAACCAATAAATCATATAAAATAAACAAAAGTGAACAGCAAAAGGTTGCAAATGACTGAAAAAGCTTTAAGTTGGGTAACTAATTTGGACATGCCGAAAAAAAATCTGGAACATTTCTGTATTCAGAGGTCAAAACCAGATATATAAATTGATTTACAATTGATAAGAACCATGACTAGATAGTTATGCCAGAAGACATCTTTGAAAAAAGAGGGAAAAAAAAAAAACAAAAAACTAAAAATGTTTCTCAGGAACTAAAGCACTAAACGCATAGGTATGAAAGCATAACTCATTTGTAACACAACGCAAAAAGCTACATACCAGCTGTATCAATCATATCATCCACCATAACAGCGACTTTACCCCTTACATCTCCAATTAGATTCATCACCTGTACAGCATTAACACCTTTCCTGAATAGTTTCAAAATATGGCAGAAAAAAAAGTAATAAAGAAGGGAAAGCAGGCTTTTCTTTTCTAGTTGAGCTGAGCTGATCAGCTTTTTTTATGTGGGTGATTATACATTAATTAAGTAAAACGGGAGCACATATTTTTCTCCCTCCAGCAAATAGAAAAATAAAATTGTTCACAACCTAGACGTCATTCAAGTAGCAAGACACACCGAAAGATATCCTGCAAGTAAATCGTTGCTCTTATTATGTGCCTGTTATATTGTAAATACACATGATTACTGAAATTTGAATTCATTAGTTTAACAGGAAGAATGCTGTAGCGTACACTTTTATTAGGAAAAATGCAGTTGGATAAGCTTTTATTTCAACATATAATAATAATAATACAAGTAATCAAGTTAAGCTTTTATGGCACACTAGATTCCATCTATATGGTGTCTCTACGGTCTGACAATAAGTATAATAATTTCAAGCATAACAGGCACATATTGAAAAAAACAAAAGGCCTTTTCCAAATTCAAAAGGAAACGACTACTATTACCTCTGCAACATTGTGACCTTGACGTCTTTTATCAACAATGGCTAAAGGTGCATCTGATAGCTTCTTTGCAAAAGCCCGTGCCCGTGCAACACCACCAACATCAGGAGAGACCACGACTAGATCATTTGAGCAAAAGGTCTTGCTCGCCAGATAATCAAGGATAACAGGCTGATTTGCATCCAAGGAAGACATAAAAGAAAAAGATAATCATCCCATTAAATAAATTCCAGAAAACTATATCTAGACTTTTGATTGATCATATCAATGAACTGTTCATGGATGGTATTGCTAAAGCATGTTACTTGGCCATAAACGTGATCAACTGGAATATCAAAGTATCCCATTGACTGTCCAGAATGAAGATCACATGCAAGCACACGGTTTGCACCAGCTTCAGTTAACAAATTTGCAACAAGTTTTGCAGCAATGGACTCGCGCCCTTGAGTCTGAAAAAACAAATGGACAACCTCAGAACAAAGAATAATGCTGGACACAAAAATATTAAAATAATCACCACGGATGTCCAGGCAGTTCAAATGTAGAAGGCAACAGTGTGGCAGCAGGAAGACGTATTCAGAGTAAAAAGATGTATTCAAGCATGCAACCACTAACAGAAGATTCATGATGCAAGTGTTAATCAATCAAAAGAAAACGTAATGTGGCATAAGTATTGTAGAAGTTCTGGGCAACAATAAACCTGCAAGTATAGCACACAGTCTGTACATACTTAAATTGAAGGTTCCCAAATGCAAGTAGGTTTAAGAGGAGGAGAAAGAATTAATGCAAAAGGAATAACTAATAAGGATGGCCTTCAGTATATGGGCTTCTATGTAAAAATGTAAATAACCAGTTAAAGGCATTGGAAGACCAGGCAACTTCAAAATCTCCTTTTATTTAATTATTGCATTAATGAAATAACAATTCGTGACATTATGCATCCATGTTTACAGACACAGGAACATGATAATATAATAGAATGGCACTTGAAGTTTAATAAATTCTTTCAAAAAGTTTCCAAGATTAAACCTTTCTATCTGCCCTAGCATAGCCAAAATATGGTATAACTGCAGTGATATTCTTAGCAGACGCTCTACGGCATGCATCAATCATAATCAAAAGCTCCATAAGATTCTCATTTGCTGGGGGGCACGTTGGCTGCACTAGAAACACATCACATCCTCTTACACTCTCCTGCAACTGAACATAAATCTCTCCATCTGCAAACCTCTTAATCTTAACTTTTCCAAGTCCTAAACCCAAGTAATTTGCAATTTCCTGCAGACAGAAAACAGAAAAAATTAAGTTACAAAGACAGGTTGAACATATAGCAATGAGCAATGAAAAGAAACATCTTATTGGAGCAGAACAACAGAATTAAACATCCAAGAAGAAATGTGGTTTACAAAAGTACAGAAAATTGGCGAAGTTCAAGGTTAATGGGGGTTAAACGGCAAACACAAGTAAATAGTAAATAGTATGTTGTAGACAGAAAACTAATTGTTAAATTCAGAGAATTGGAGAGGGAAAAGGCTTAATTTTTTTACACAAAATCATCCCTATTTATAGATTTATACAAGATATCTTAATAAAGAAATAAATAATTACGGAATCATGCATAGTTGCCCTAATATAATTCTTCCTAAATCAGCCACCCGAATACGGGTGAGCCTCCCACGGATCCCCATGCTGGCCATAGGATCAAGAGGTAAGGAACCGCTAGAATTTAACAGGTGAGCCTCTCACGGATCCCCATGCTGGCTGTGGGATCAAGGGCCAAGGGGCAGTTGGGATTTAACACCAACAACAAAGAGAAAATCATTGTTTTAAAGGTCACAGGTGCATTGCTATTGAGACATATATTTTGCTGCGAATTGAGATTTTGAGCTTTGATTTTACCCTACCTGATTTTATTTATTAATTTTTCTGATTTTTTTTCATTGAAAGCATGACTATGCATGTTATATTCTCTTCACTTGTGTGGTTCTCTGGTCCAGCCACTGGTTCTTTGTGCTTGGTTTTTTTGGGTCAGGTTAGGTTCACTACTGGTTCATTGTTGGTTCGTTATTGTTCCACCATTGGCTTTCTATTTGGGTGTCAAGTTGGCATTTCTACTATATCACTTTTCAGCATCAACATAGGCCTTGATGGTGTTTGCTCCGTGGCCTAGGGATGTAAATAAGTCAAGCTCGAGCCACCTCTAGCTTGAGATTGAGCTTGTATGTTAATCGAGCTCAAGCCAAGCCAAATTGTATGAGTTCAAGCCAGTTCATTTGTTATGAATCCAAAAGTTGCTTCATTCAAATGATAATATAAATGAGAAGTTAAAGAATAAACAATAAGAAATCATTAAAATAATAAAGAGAAAATTTTAAAATTTTAGTAACTTTTTTATTTACAATCTTAAATTCTATATATTTTAAGATATTATTTGATGTCACTTTTTTTAAATGTTTGGTTTACCATTTTGTAAGTTTTTTTATTTTTGAAGACAAACCAAGTTATTTTTAAAAACACTCAAAATGTTTTTTTTTTTAAGAATTTCCATCATTTTTAAAAAATGAACTTTGGACCATCTTATGCAAACTGATGTCATCGCTTTGCTGGCAACCACCACGACTATCGAACGCCGACGCCACCCAACGCAACCGCTATCGTCCACCTTTCCACCATAAATCAACTTATGTGATATTAGTAAAATTAAAAATAACAAATATTTAACAATCAAACCTGTTTTTATTCTATATCAAAATATTAAAAAAAAAAAAAGTGATCCTAAATGGACCCTTAGTGTATTTAATATTAGCAAGTTTTAAATGAGTCAACTCACAAGCTAACAACTAACAAGTTTGGGTTGACTCAAGCTTAGCTCATTAGGTTATTGAGCTCAATTCATTAGCTATATTGTGCCTAACATGGGGAGTCATCTTGACTCAGTTACACCCCTTCCCTGCTAGTGATTGCTGGTTAATTCAGTTCATGTAACCAAAATCATGAATTGTGGCTTATTCCCAATATTCAATTATTACAGCAAAACCTGATTTGTGATTCCCTCTATTACCGTGATTTGTTCTTTATCTGTTGAGGATTGAACCTTCTATTGTTTGCTAGACATACGTTGCAAACAAAGCTGCTGTAGGAAGTTTTCAACCAATATATTACAACTGTTCTTAGTGGATTCTCATGACTTTCACCTCTCGGGCATAAAAGTGAATAGAATTTCAGTTCCTTCCTAGCATGGTTTATCATTGATGCTATAAATTGAACCGCGATTGCGTGCAAGGATTTTGGCTATAGGATTTCAATGCTTTAGACAACCAACTTACTCTTAATCAGAGATTTTGTGATTATAAATAAGGATTACAAGAGAATAGTATTAAATATTAGTCATTAATGCGAAGTTGAACAAACCATGTTTATTATAGTTGATGAATCAATTGAGCAAACTGATAGAATAATTCATAAAATGTTTCGCTGATATTATTCATATAATGAATGAGCAATCTGATGTTGAATTTATTTCATGGTTTTGGTTTCATTTAAATCCAAAAAAAAAAAAACTTCTAAAAAGAGTTCATTTATGTCAACATTTTAGAGAATTTATTAACGGCGAAGGTATTTAAAGAAACCTAAGATTTTAAACTTCATTAATCTGGTTAAATCTGGTTAAATCGAAAAATCTGAAATTTATTTCGATTAGTCTTTGAGCAATATGGCTAAATTTTTTTATAAAAGTTGCCAGTCCATATCAGAACATCATATTTTTGTTGTTTTTCCACTTCAGAATTCCGTATCATCTCACCATTTATGAATTATTTATAGTGTCTTTATTAATATTCATTATGATGCAATCAATATTTTAATATTTTCATTACATACCTCAAATCATACCAGTCCATCGTATGTTTCACCTAATTTTCATGACAATATTTAAAAACATTGGCCATTTATTATGACAATCATAAATCTACTGTTGATGTGAACATAAAATAAGTAAAATTTAAATCACATGATAAAGCTATGGTACGTATAAATCTAAAATGTTTCTTACATAAGCCTTAAAGAATTAAAAAAGCTAGAAAGGGATCATATAAAATCATACACATTAGGGTAAATGGTTATACATTATAAATTTAGAAAAATTTTGGTATTATTCTAGTCTTTAATGTATTTGATTTAACCTTATTTTATGATCCAATTACCAATGCCTTGTATTCTTCTCTCTTTTATTTTCCTCTTGAATTTGCATCCAAAAGTTAGTTAGAAAATTTTACCATATGATTACCAAAGCTATTTTAAATGATGAGATTGTATCCGCTACATATAAGCATATCATATTTTATAACATTGTGAATTCCGATTTTTTTATTGTATGCTAGATGTGGCCTACAACAAAGCTATTGTAGGAAGTCTGTTAGGCAGGCCCAGGAGGGGCCGGCTGGACCGGTCCTCGTCTATTCGAGGCAGAACCGCACGGGGTGGAACCAGGTGAAACAGGCGGAACCAGCAGGGGGGGGCCAAGCAAGAATTCAATCCATTTTTGGGAGGGAAATTTTGAATGAGAGGGGCTGTTTAGGCATTTTGTAAAACTCCTTTATTGTTAATTAGGAGGATTGGGGGGGGGGGCGGGGGGGGGGGGGGGGGAATTAGGGTTATCTTGAATTTGAATGTAATTTGAGATCTAGGGTTTCTTTGCTTGGGCCCTTGGCGTTGCCGGAGATTTGGAGAGTTGTTCTTCCTCTCGAATTGAAGAACATTGTATCTTCGCTTTGTTTTATTCATCTACTAGTGGAATACAAGTGTTTTGCTTAGAGGTCTCTCAATTTTTTCTTCGTTTTCCTCAGATTTCCACTGTTTTCCTGCTGTAAACAGCAGATTTCTCACTGTTTTCCTCTTCCGGTTCGATAGGTTGACTTGAATCCAAGTATTTCCTATCAAATTAGTATAAGAACATCGTCTGGGGACCATCGGCAACTGAAATCCTGAAATTTCAGCGGATTTTGGGCATCCGGAAGGAATTTTCTTGAGTTTTTAGAGAAGAAAGATGGCCGGGAAGAAGGTCGAAGTCTTGGAAGGCGAATTTGGCCAATTAAAATCAGATTTGGAGGGAAAATTCCTTGAAATCACCGCCAACAATGAAAGGTTGGAAGGGAAGTTCATGGCTATGGAAGAGATGATGAAGAAACTACTTGAAATGAAGACCAATCTGGCGACATCGGAAGTAAGAGAGACCACTGACGGCCATGGCGTAGGAGGAAATCCAAACCCGTTCCAGGGGAGGAGAATTCCGGAGGTGGAGATCCTTGAGGGGAAAAACGACATGCCTCCTCTAGAACCGCTTTCTAGAGAGAAGATGAGCCTGAGGTACGACAGAAGGGGTGCTGATTTTGTTGGAAGAAGGGAAGAGATTCATCGCAAGGGTACTGATTTTGAAGAGAGAAGAGGGGAATATGATGAAGGGTTCGGGTATCATCACCGGAGGGACAATCGGGACACTTGAGAAGCACCTCCTCTTCGAGGAATGGGAGGCTATGGAGGATACCGGGGATACGGAGGAGATCCCAAGGTGAGGAAACTGAAGATGCCCATTTTTGAGAGCGAGGATGGCCATGGTTGGATATACAAGGTGGAACAATATTTTGTCGTTAATGGGTTGACGGAGGAGAAGAAGTTGACGGCGGCGGGTCTGTGTTTGGAAGGAAAGGCATTGGCATGGTATCAATGGCGTGACAGGAGGGAGCCCATCCGGAATTGGAGGGAGTTCAAAGGATGCTTACTAGAGCATTTCCGAGCCGATGGGGGAGGAGACTTCTATGAGCAATTCTTTGCCCTGACTCAGGAGGGGACCATGGTGGATTACTGTAACAGGTTCGAGTATTTGACCAGCAGGTTGGATCACATCTCGGAGTCAGCCCTGGAGGGAAACTTCATGAAGGGGCTTAAGCCCGAGATACGTACAACAGTCAGAGTTTTGGAGCCGAGGAACCTAGGGAAAGCTATGGAGCTAGCACAGTTGGTGGAAGATCAGAAGAAATCAGAGAGAGGGGCTCGGGGAAGTTACTCAGGGGGATCGTACAGGATGACTACCACCTTCTTACTGTCCAAAGGAGCAGCCCCAGGGAATTTGAAGGAAGTGTCAAAGGAGAAAACTGGAGGAGGAAATGGAGGACAGTTAAAAAAGTTGACTGAGAAGGAGTTACAGGAGAAGAGGGCAAAGGGGGTGTGTTTCAGATGTTATGAGAAGTACATGCCGGGTCATAGGTGCAATGACCGGACTCTTCAAGTTCTCCTCATTTGTGAAGACAAGGAAGATGAAGAGGGAGGTGGGAGCAGGTTAGAAGGGGACGAGGAGGAGAAGTTGCACCTGGATGTGGCAGAAGTCTCTTTGAACTCCGTGGTGGGATTCACTTCGAGTCACACTATGAAAGTGAAAGGGGTGATAGATGGCCATGAAGTGGTGGTGTTGATAGATAGTGGGGCAACCCACAATTTCATTTTCACCCAGATTGTTAAGCTGCTTGGGATGGAGTTAGTGGACACAGGAGGCTATGGGGTGATGATGGGAACGAGAAAGGTGGAGATGGAAAGAGGAGTTTGTAGAGGGGTAGTACTGAAGATTCAGGGGATCCAGGTGAGGGAGGACTTCCTACCCTTGGAATTGGGCAGTACTGATGTCATCCTAGGGATGAAGTGGTTGCAGACCTTGGGAGAGACAAAGATCAATTGGGGCACAATGAAGATGGAACTGGTGGTGGAGGGAAAGAAGAGAGTGATTCAGGGTGATGCTGGGTTGACCAAGGCTGGGGTTTCTCTCAAATCTCTAATCAGGACCATTCAGGAGGAGGGAGGAGGCTACTTAGTGGAGTTGCACCGTCTGGAAGGGGTCAGACTAGAGGAAGAAGGCAATATTCCTTCTTCAGTGCAGCCGCTCATACACTAGTTCAGCGAGGTTTTTCAACCTCCACAAGGTTTGCCACCTCAGAGGGAGTTGGAGCACGTCATTACTTTGAAGGAAGGGGAGACTCCGATCAGCGTCCGCCCTTACCGTTACCCTCGGATTCAAAAGATGAGATTGAGAAGTTGATCCGGAAGATGTTGGAGGCGGAGATCATCCGACCAAGTGTTAGCCCATTTTCTAGTCCAGTCCTCCTGGTCAAGAAGAAGGGCGGGAGTTGAAGATTCTATGTGGATTACAGGGCTCTGAATAAGGGCACTGTACCAGACAAGTTCCCAATTCCGGTGATTGATGAGCTATTGGATGAGCTATATTGGGCAGTGGTGTTTTCTAAGTTGGACTTAAAATCCGGATACCACCAGATTAGAATGAAGGAGGCAGATGTTCCAAAGACCGCCTTCAGGACACATGAAGGGCATTATGAGTTTCTGGTAATGCCCTTTGGATTGACTAACGCTCCTGCTACTTTTCAGTCTTTGATGAATAGGGTATTCAAGCAGTCCCTCAGGAAGTTCGTCCTGGTCTTCTTTGATGAAATTCTAGTGTACAGCAAGACTGTGGGGGAGCATTTGGAACACCTAAGGATGGTCCTGAGAGTACTTCAGGAGCATCAGTTGAGAGCCAACCCGAAGAAATGCAGTTTTGCTCAGTCCAATGTTGAGTACTTGGGACATGTGGTATCCCAAGAATGAGTGGCGGCGGACCAAACCAAAATTGACGCAATGCAGAAGTGCCCGCTGCCTAGGAACATAAGGGAGTTAAGGGGTTTCCTAGGGTTGACTGGCTACTAAAGGAAGTTTGTGAAGGGGTATGGTACCATTGCTTGGCCGTTGACTGAGCAGTTGAAAAAAGATAACTTTTCCTGGGGAGAGGCAGCAACCCAAGCTTTTGAGAGGCTGAAGAAAGACATGACGATAGTACCAGTGTTAGCTCTTCCAGATTTCAACCGGACCTTTATAGTGGAGACTGACGCATCAGGGTATGGCTTGGGAGCAGTATTGATGCAGAATCACAGGCCTATAGCCTACTTCAGTCAGGTGCTATTGACCAGGGCCCGATTGAAATCAGTATACGAGAGAGAGCTAATGGCCATCGTCTTGGCCATTCAAAAATGGCACCCTTATTTTTGGGTAGGCATTTTGTTGTTCGTACAGACCAGAGGAGTTTGAAGTACTCGTTGGAGCAAGGGATGGTAACCGAGGAACATCAGAGATGGCTGTCAAAGCTTTTAGGCTATGATTTTGAGATTCAATATCGGCCGGGGGTGGAGAATAAGGCAGCTGACGCTTATCCAGATGTGTTGGGGAACTTCAGGAGTTGGCAGTTTCAGTACCACTGATGGTTAACTGGGGAGCCATCAAGGAAGAAAGCATGCAGAACGAAGAGTTGAAAAAAATCAAGGAAGACTTGAAGGATAGTGGTAGCCATTCGGGGTACTATCTGGAAAGGGAGAGATTGCTATATCATGGGAGGTTTGTGATGAAATCAAGGAATTCTCCTCCGTTGAAATTAGGGTTATCTTGAATTTGAATGTAATTTGAGATCTAGGGTTTCTTTGCTTGGGCTCTTGGCGTTGCCGGAGATTTGGAGAGTTGTTCTTCCTCTCGAATTGAAGAACATTGTATCTTCGCTTTGTTTTATTCATCTACTAGTGGAATACAAGTGTTTTGCTTAGAGGTCTCTCAATTTTTTCTTCGTTTTCCTCAGATTTCCACTGTTTTCCTGCTGTAAACAGCAGATTTCTCACTGTTTTCCTCTTCTGGTTCGATAGGTTGACTTGAATCCAAGTATTTCCTATCAAATTAGTATAAGAACATCGTCTGGGGACCATCCGCAACTGAAATCCTGAAATTTCAGCGGATTTTGGGCATCCGGAAGGAATTTTCTTGAGTTTTTAGAGAAGAAAGATGGCTGGGAAGAAGGTCGAAGTCTTGGAAGGCGAATTTGGCCAATTAAAATCAGATTTGGAGGGAAAATTCCTTGAAATCACGGCCAACAATGAAAGATTGGAAGGGAAGTTCATGGCTATGGAAGAGATGATGAAGAAACTACTTGAAATGAAGACCAATCTGGCGACATCGGAAGTAAGAGAGACCACTGACGGCCATGGCGTAGGAGGAAATCCAAACCCGTTCCAGGGGAGGAGAATTCCGGAGGTGGAGATCCTTGAGGGGGAAAACGACATGCCTCCTCTAGAACCGCTTTCTAGAGAGAAGATGAGCCTGAGGTACGACAGAAGGGGTGCTGATTTTGTTGGAAGAAGGGAAGAGATTCATCGCAAGGGTACTGATTTTGAAGAGAGAAGAGGGGAATATGATGAAGGGTTCGGGTATCATCACCGGAGGGACAATCGGGACACTTGAGAAGCACCACCTCTTCGAGGAATGGGAGGCTATGGAGGATACCGGGGATACGGAGGAGATCCCAAGGTGAGGAAACTGAAGATGCCCATTTTTGAGAGCGAGGATGGCCATGGTTGGATATACAAGGTGGAATAATATTTTGTCGTTAATGGGTTGACAGAGGAGGAGAAGTTGACGGCGGCGGGTCTGTGTTTGGAAGGAAAGGCATTGGCATGGTATCAATGGCGTGATAGGAGGGAGCCCATCCGGAATTGGAGGGAGTTCAAAGGATGCTTACTAGAGCGTTTCCGAGCCGATGGGGGAGGAGACTTCTATGAGCAATTCTTTGCCCTGACTCAGGAGGGGACCATGGTGGATTACTGTAACAGGTTCGAGTATTTGACCAGCAGATTGGATCACATTTCGGAGTCAGCCCTGGAGGGAAACTTCATGAAGGGGCTTAAGCCCGAGATACGTACAACAGTCAGAGTTTTGGAGCCGAGGAACCTAGGGAAAGCTATGGAGCTAGCACAGTTGGTGGAAGATCAGAAGAAATCAGAGAGAGGGGCTCGGGGAAGCTACTCAGGGGGATCGTACAGGATGACTACCACCTTCTTACTGTCCAAAGGAGCAGCCCCAGGGAATTTGAAGGAAGTGTCAAAGGAGAAAACTGGAGGAGGAAATGGAGGACAGTTCAAAAAGTTGACTGAGAAGGAGTTACAGGAGAAGAGGGCAAAGGGGGTGTGTTTCAGATGTGATGAGAAGTACATGCCGGGTCATAGGTGCAATGACCGAACTCTTCAAGTTCTCCTCATTTGTGAAGACAAGGAAGATGAAGAGGGAGGTGGGAGCAGGTTAGAAGGGGACGAGGAGGAGAAGTTGCACCTGGATGTGGCAGAAGTCTCTTTGAACTCCGTGGTGGGATTCACTTCGAGTCACACTATGAAAGTGAAAGGGGTGATAGATGGTCATGAAGTGGTGGTGTTGATAGATAGTGGGGCAACCCACAATTTCATTTTCACCCAGATTGTTAAGCTGCTTGGGATGGAGTTAGTGGACACAGGAGGCTATGGGGTGATGATGGGAACGAGAAAGGTGGAGATGGAAAGAGGAGTTTGTAGAGGGGTAGTACTGAAGATTCAGGGGATCCAGGTGAGGGAGGACTTCCTACCCTTGGAATTGGGCAGTACTGATGTCATCCTAGGGATGAAGTGGTTGCAGACCTTGGGAGAGACAAAGATCAATTGGGGCACAATGAAGATGGAACTGGTGGTGGAGGGAAAGAAGAGAGTGATTCAGGGTGATGCTGGGTTGACCAAGGCTGGGGTTTCTCTCAAATCTCTAATCAGGACCATTCAGGAGGAGGGAGGAGGCTACTTAGTGGAGTTGCACCGTCTGGAAGGGGTCAGACTAGAGGAAGAAGGCAATATTCCTTCTTCAGTGCAGCCGCTCATACACTAATTCAACGAGGTTTTTCAACCTCCACAGGGTTTGCCACCTCAGAGGGAGTTGGAGCACGTCATTACTTTGAAGGAAGGGGAGACTCCGATCAGCGTCCGCCCTTACCGTTACCCTCGGATTCAAAAGATGAGATTGAGAAGTTGATCCGGAAGATGTTGGAGGCGGAGATCATCCGACCAAGTGTTAGCCCATTTTCTAGTCCAGTCCTCCTGGTCAAGAAGAAGGGCGGGAGTTGAAGATTCTGTGGATTACAGGGCTCTGAATAAGGGCACTGTACCAGACAAGTTCCCAATTCCGGTGATTGATGAGCTATTGGATGAGCTATATTGGGCAGTGGTGTTTTCTAAGTTGGACTTAAAATCCGGATACCACCAGATTAGAATGAAGGAGGCAGATGTTCCAAAGACCGCCTTCAGGACACATGAAGGGCATTATGAGTTTCTAGTAATACCCTTTGGATTGACTAACGCTCCTGCTACTTTTCAGTCTTTGATGAATAGGGTATTCAAGCAGTCCCTCAGGAAGTTCGTCCTGGTCTTCTTTGAAGAAATTCCAGTGTACAGCAAGACTGTGGGGGAGCATTTGGAACACCTAAGGATGGTCCTGAGAGTACTTCAGGAGCATCAGTTGAGAGCCAACCCGAAGAAATGCAGTTTTGCTCAGTCCAGTGTTGAGTACTTGGGACATGTGGTATCCCAAGAAGGAGTGGCGGCGGACCAAACCAAAATTGACGCAATGCAGAAGTGCCCGCTGCCTAGGAACATAAGGGAGTTGAGGGGTTTCCTAGGGTTGACTGGCTACTAAAGGAAGTTTGTGAAGGGGTATGGTACCATTGCTTGGCCGTTGACTGAGCAGTTGAAAAAAGATAACTTTTCCTGGGGAGAGGCAGCAACCCAAGCTTTTGAGAGGCTGAAGAAAGCCATGACGATAGTACCAGTGTTAGCTCTTCCAGATTTCAACCGGACCTTTATAGTGGAGACTGACACATCAGGGTATGGCTTGGGAGCAGTATTGATGCAGAATCACAGGCCTATAGCCTACTTCAGTCAGGTGCTATTGTGACCAGGGCCCGATTGAAATCAGTATACGATAGAGAGCTGATGGCCATCGTCTTGGCCATTCAGAAATGGCACCCTTATTTTTGGGTAGGCATTTTGTTGTTCGTACAGACCAGAGGAGTTTGAAGTACTTGTTGGAGCAAGGGATGGTGACCGAGGAACATCAGAGATGGCTGTCAAAGCTTTTAGGCTATGATTTTGAGATTCAATATCGGCCGGGGGTGGAGAATAAGGCGGCTGACGCTTATCCAGATGTGTTGGGGAACTTCAGGAGTTGGCAGTTTCAGTACCACTGATGGTTAACTGGGGAGCCATCAAGGAAGAAAGCATGCAGAACGAAGAGATGAAAAAAATCAAGGAATACTTGAAGGATAGTGGTAGCCATTCGAGGTACTATCTGGAAAGGGAGAGATTGCTATATCATGGGAGGTTTGTGATGCCACGCACCTCAGTACACATTCCTCAGTTATTACTGGAGTTTCATGGCAATGCAGTTGGGGGACATTCAGGAGTACAAAAGACTTATAAAAGGCTGGCATCGGAGCTCTACTGGAAGGGGATGTATAAGGATGTTGAGGAGATGGTGTCCAGGTGTGAGGTGTGCCAGAGAAATAAATACATGGCAATGGCACCAGGAGGGTCACTCCAACCATTAGCACTTCCAAATAAAGTATGGGAGGAAGTGTCCATGGACTTTATTGACGGCCTACCCCGTTCAGAGGGATTCACAGTCATTCTAGTCGTGGTGGACCGACTTAGCAAGTATGCCCATTTTATTATCTTACGACATCCTTACACTGCAGTGTCAGTGGCGGCAGCGTTCATCAGGGAAGTGGTTAGATTACATGGGATTCCTGAGTCGATTGTGTCTGATAAGGACAAAGTGTTCCTCAGCCAATTTTGGAGGGAGCTCTTCAGGATGCAAGGCACTGTTCTCAAGAGAAGTATCGCCTACCATCCACAGACCGACGGACAGACTGAGGTGGTGAACCGGAGCTTGGAGACATATTTGAGGTGTTTTGCTTCTGAAACACCACGGATGTGGGCGAAGTGGTTACCTTGGGCCGAGTATTGGTACAATACATCATACCATTCTGCATCTCTGATGACTCCTTTCAAGGTAATGTATGGGAGGGACCCTCCGCACCTAGTGTACTATGGGAAAGGAAGCATACCAGTTTCTTCAGTAGAGCAGTACTTGGAGGAAAGGAACAAGGTACTGGAAGAATTGAAGAGGCATCTTCTGAGGGCACAACAAATCATGAAAAAGCAGGCAGATTCATATAGGAGGGACATGCAGTTTGAAGTGGGAGAGAAGGTGTAGCTAAAACTGCGCCCCTACAGGCAAAGGACAGTTGCTAGAAGGGGGAACGAGAAGCTGGCACCAAGATACTTCGGTCCGTATGAGGTGTTGGACAGGATTGGGGCCGTGGCGTATCGACTGAAGTTACCACCAACAGCCACCATACACCCAGTGTTCCATGTGTCCCAGTTGAGGAAAGCTTTAGGGGAGCATGCAACTAGTGAAGAATTACCATCTACACTGACTGAGGATTTGGAGGTAATTTTAGAACCACTGGAGCTTGCAGGAGTGAGATCAGATAAAGAGGGCAACAAAGAAGTGCTGATTAGATGGAAAGACCTTCCTGACTTTGAGGCTACTTGGGAGCCGTTTAAAAGAATGAAAAATCAATTCCCTTCCTTTCACCTTGAGGATAAGGTGAGTCTTTGGGAGGGGAGTACTGTTAGGCCGGCCCAGGAGGGGCCGGCTAGACCGGTCCAACCTGGACCGGTCCTCGTCTATTCGAGGCGGAACCAGCAGGGGGGGGGCCAAGAAAGAATTAAATCCAATTTTTGGAGGGAAATTTTGAATGAGAGGGGCTGTTTAGGCATTTTGTAAAACTCCTTTATTGTTAATTAGGAGGATTGGGGGGGGGGGGGGGGGGGGGAATTAGGGTTATCTTGAATTTGAATGTAATTTAAGATCTAGGGTTTCTTTGCTTGGGCTCTTAGAGTTGCCGGAGATTTGGAGAGTTGTTCTTCCTCTCGAATTGAAGAACATTGTATCTTCGCTTTGTTTTATTCATCTACTAGTAGAATACAAGTGTTTTGCTTAGAGATCTCTCAATTTTTTCTTCGTTATCCTCAGATTTCCACTGTTTTCCTGCTGTAAACAGCAGATTTCTCGCTGTTTTCCTCTTCCGGTTCGATAGGTTGACTTGAATCCAAGTATTTCCTATCAAAGTCTCAACCCATAATTTGCGGATATTTTTTGTGTGGCTCGTGGAGATCAGCCTTTGTTATAATAAAAAGTAAAAAAAAAGAAACTCATTCCTTTAGAACACTACCTGATTCCACAAAAAAAAAAAGTAAAAAGAAGAAAGAATACATCATGCATTTCAGTTAACATGAATAATAAAGTTATGGCAAGTTCTAATCATTTATAACAAGTAATATAATTCAACTTCAAAAAATTTTCCTGAGTTTTAATGGCTACTCATAGGCATCTACTCATATTATTTTCATACGCATTCTTTTCAAAAAAATGTTATACTAAAATTTTGAGATGTATAGAAAACATTAAACTAAAATCTCAACCTTAAACTTGTATACCCTCTAAGGATTTATGACTTCGGAGACCATTCTTAGGGCAACATCTCCATCTCTGCTGAAGTAACAAAAGTTTTTATTGAGATGCACATGACAGTTCATAATAATCCCACATTAGAAGTGAAATAAGAGTTGAGTTCCTAAAAAATACCATAAATGATGCATACTCATTTGCTTAAAGTTTTGAGTTGATAACGTCAATTTACTGGCAGTATATTAAACTCTACTTGCACCCCTTGATGGCTCAACTAAGATCAAATATTCAACACAAATTGTCAAGGTTGTGAAAACCGGACCGTACATAGAACTGCAAGAATAAGAGATTCAAGGTTCAATGATTCGATCGAGGTTAAACTAGACGTTGAACCAGATGATGCAATAAATATTAAAATTATTTAAATAAGATCTAAATTATTTAATAATTATGTAATAATATAGTTTGTGACTAAAAAATAAACATAATTCATCACAATATCTTCAGTAATTTTAAATTTAAATATCTTCAATATTTAAATTTGATTTTTAATCTAAATTGAATTTACATATAAGCATATGACTTAATATAAAGTATTACTAATTTATGTTACATATATATATTATATAACAAATTCACATTATAAAATTATATATATAAATCATTCATATCTATAATTAAATATATACAAATTAATTGTTTATAATGTATAATTAAATAGATAAAAAATTAAATATTAATAATTAAAATAAATAAATATTATTCATATTATAAAAACTAATATAAAAATTGTTTTAAAAAAATAGTTTATGTGTTGCAAACATGAGAACTTCAACTTAGTTCTTTAGTCCTACATCACTTGGGAAGTTTCTCTTTATATGGTTTATATAGCTTTTTTATTTTGTATATGTTAGAAAACCATATTGAGTAATGGGGCCATGTGAGAATGCTTGGTTGGTTATTTTTCGTAAATGATAATTATATGTATTTAATTTCATTTAAAAGTTAGAATATATTATATTTAAATTAATTTATTATGTTTAATATTATATTTTGTACTAAATTTATTAAATTATTTAAATATAAGAACACTTGAATCAGTCGATTTTTTTTAAAAAAATCAGAACTGGTTCAATGGTTCACCAATTGAACTGGCAACTCTAGTCGGCTCAGTCTAATTTGATGTAAAGCACGATTTTAAGATGGATCAGACCAACCATCTGATCAGTTTATGGTTAAGCCAGTCGAATGGGCATATCCGGTCCTGCCTTTAAAAACATACAATTTGTAGCTCATATGGGTCTAGCTAGCTTTTACCATAGTTAACTAAGGTTCAAAAGTGGTAACATCCATGCAACTCCATGTGAATGTGATTGTGTGGGCTATTAGTGCATAACATTTGATGTACTAAAAAGCTTTCATTTAAGGGAGAGTAATAGCCTATGCTGAGGATTCTCAAATGAGGATTGTAGGGGTAGATCTAGAATTTTTATTGAGAAGGGGTAGTAATAACAAAAGTAGGATTTATTATTCTAAATTTTCAATCCACATAGAAATTCCTTACTATGCTTAAATTAAGCTCTAAAGTATATTAAATATATAATATTTTTTATTAATTACTACAATGCCATTGTCTAACATGAGTTACACATAGTTTAAACAAAATAATAACTCAAGGTTTAAGGTTTGCCTTTATAGTTGTTTTCAAATAATAGACATAAAAAATCGATAAGTCAATGGTAAAATACCAACAAGGAACTCATTCTAGTAGAGGCCGCCCTTATTAGGGTTTTGAGTAAGAAAGGATTGATTGTGATGGGAAAAAAATTTGATAAGGGGAGAGGAGACATGATAGCCTCATCATCAGCCAACACAATGCCAATTGGTGAGGCTTTCTCCAGAGGTCACTCTAAGGATGACAAACCACATATACACAATTAGTCCTTGTACATTTTGACTTTTCTAATACGTATTGTCACTACTGTTTTCAAACTTCTTCATCCTAAGTTATAAAATATAAATGGATAAGATAAGCAAATGGGTTACACAATCAAATAACTTTGTGGATGGCCTGAGCTAATGAAGAAACTTGGCCCTTATGCTCTCACTCTGGATCCATGAGGGGGAGATAATTAGGGATGATTGAAGTTGTGATGCACAGTAAAATTGAGAATAATCCCATATTTGAAGTGTAGTAATTAAGTTATTAAAAATAATAAATGAAATCCTAACTCATTAGGTTAAGCTTTTAGGTTAATAGCAATCCATCCACTAGTATATTTAACTCAACTTAGTCCCCCTAACACATTTCATAAAGCATCACAAAGCACAAATGTACAACATCATCAAATGAACCCTATAAACATTCTTCAATGAAGGAAGAAGAACCGATATCATATTAGACGGTTCAGTATCTTATATGCTACAAGGATAAATTTACAACTATTAAAGATGAAGATAGATAAACAATAAACAACCAAACAAATAAATAAACAAGAGATAAACTATACTCGCATGACGCTGACGAAAAGTAAGATTTCGGCACATAAAATAAAAATGAAACACAAACTACACTAGGCAAAATAATAAAGGCAGCCCTAACTCATTAGGTTAAGCTTAGTCCCCTTAACATATTTTATAAAGCATCACAAAGCACAAGTGTACAATATCATCAAATGAACCTTATAAATATTATTCAATGAAGGAAGAAGAAATGGTGCCATACTCGAATGGTTCAATATCTTAAATACTACGAGGAAAATTTTACTACAATCAAAGAAGAAGATAGATAAATAATAAACAAACAAATAAATAAATAGAGGCTTTAAAGAAAATGAATTGTGACAAAACTATTGGACCTGATAATATTCTAATAGAGGTGTAAAAATGCTTAGGAGATGAAGGGATTTTTTGGCTTAAAAACTTTTCTATATTATTTTGAAGACTAAAAAGATGCCAGATGAGTAAAGTAGTGTCTTGATTCCTATTTTTAAGAATAAAGGTGTGCACAAGAGTGTGTGAATTATAGAGGAATTAAGTTAATGTGTCATAATGTAAAACTTGGGAGACAGTTATTGAGCATAGGTTACAATGTGATACTAATGTTTCTCAAAATCAATTTGGATTCATGTCGGGTAAGTCTACTACGGAAGCTATACATTTATTGAGAAGTTTGATGGAGAAGTATAGAGAAAATAAAGATGATCTACACATGATATTTATTGATTAGAGAAAGCTTATGATAAAGTTCCAAGAAAAGTGCTATGGAGAGTTTTAGAAAAGAAAGGGGTAAATAATGCTTATACTCATATATGTAGGAGCTATTACTTGTGTTACAACACAATAAGGTTGGACCAAGTATTTTCCTATTTTAGTTGGATTACATCAAGGATCAACTTTAAGCTCATCTTTTTGCTTTAGTCATGGATGTTCTTACTAGACATTTGCAGGAGGATCTACCATGGTGTATGCTTTTTGCTGATGATATTATTCTTATTGATAAGACTAGAGAGGGAGTTGAAGGTAAACTTGAATTATAGAAGTCAACCTTAGAGCTAAAGGTTTTCATTTGAGTAGATCAAAAATTGATTACATGGAGTGTGATTTTAGTAGTAATAGATCTAACGGGGGGATTGTAACTTTGAGCGATCAAGTCATTAATAAGAGTACACATTTTAGATATCTCAGGTCTATTGTCCAGAGTGATGGTGAAATAGATGGGGATATTAAATTCAATTTAGATGGTTGAAATGGAGGAATGCATCGGGCCTATTGTGCGATAGAAAAATACCCCTCAAACTTAAAAGAAAATTCTATAAGATGGTGGTGAGATTTGCAATGCTTTATGATGTAAAATGTTGGCCATTAAAAGAGAAGCATACAATTAAGTTAAGTGTTGCAGAGATATGGATGCTCAGGTGGATGAGTGACTTTACTCTTAGAAATAGAATGCGAAACGAGCATACATGTGAAAAGATTGGAGTAGCTCCAGTGCTAGATAAGATTAGAGAGAGTCGCCTTATATGGTTTGGTCACATAAAACGTCAGCCTTCTGATGACCCGGTTAGGAGAGTAGATGTAATAGATTTAACTAATGTTAAGAGTGGTAGATGTAGACCTAAAAAGACTTGGTCAGAAAATATTAAAAATTACATTTTTTTTATTAGATTTAAATGAATATTTGATTCTTAACAGGACATAATGGAGAAAAAGAGATTCATGTAGCCGACCCCATGTAGTGGGATAAAGGCTTGATGTTGTTGTCGAGAAACTACAATTCGCACGACGCTGAAATTAAGATTTCGATACATAAACATTAACAAAACACAAACTATGCTAGAGAATAATATTAATGTCAGCAGGAATGGGCAAACGCTCAAACTAATATACAAACCAATCATAAAGAATAGAAGTATTTATGTTTGAGGCAAACTTGCAATAGTTCCGACATTTAAATGCTAAAGAAAAAAATAACTAATTTCTAAAGTTTGCACATGAACATACAAGGTTTCTCAAAAAAAGAAAAAAGAAATCAAATTCCCAAATTAGAGCTTCATAGCCACAAAATCATAATTTTATCATCATCCTCATCACTATGTTTAACCTTATCCCAACAATTCAGGGAAAGCCAGAAAACAAAGAAATCAATCATTCTTTCAATCATTTAAAATGTTACCTTCCTCAAATGAAAAATCAAATTACCTGAGATAGAGCAGGATTAGCAGTTCCGGAGAAAATTCGCAGCCTTGTGTCGTTCTTACTTCCGCCTTCGAGGCCACGCGGCGCTGTTAAGAAACTAGGCAACGATTGATCGTTAATGATAGGAATGCGCGGCGGGGCTCCGTTCGCATACCTCAGCGGCTCCACCATTTGGCATCGCTGCATCACGGGAAGACCACAAATAGCGTCAGAAGACAATGAATGAAATTTGCCCAAAAAAAAAAATCAGAGAAAGAATAGGAAAAGAAGACGATAGGAAATTAACCGCGGTTAATAAAGTTGCAAAAGAAACCCGGCATGGCAAAGGATGGCTTTGTGCGGGAGATGCAGAAAGTGGAGAAGGACGAGAGATCGAGCTAGATGAGGAGCCCGAAAACACCAAGGAGGCCATTCCTCACTATCTCCCTCTCTCTGGCGGTGAGCTGAGTTCGTCTCCCTACCCTTCCTGTTCTATATCGAGGGCTTCGAAGTCCCGGCGGGGAGACGCCGCCAAGTTTCCCACTACCTTATACGAACGAACTTGATTTTGCAACGCGGAAGGAAACTTTCGGGGAGAATTGATTTCCTCAAACGTCATCGTCGTCCAAAATTATAAATAGAAAATAAATGCTCACCGTAAGATCACCGTAGTACGATTATTGATGCAAGCAAATAATTAATTATACAAAAATAATACAAATAGCAGCTTAACGATAATATTATTAATTCAGTGTCGACCCAACAAAGTCTGACACTGATAAGGAATGCTATATTTTATTATTATAAATTTTTTTTTCAAAAAAAAATTATAATAATAAAATATAGCATTCCTTATCAGTATTTTCTTCAATTAATTATAACTACGGCTATAGTTTTGTGAGAACATTTTTTTCCTTATTATTAATTTGCGTTTCACTTTAATTCCTTTTAATAAATATTAATATTCAATATATTTCATTATTTTTAGTGGCTTTTTATTTGGATGTATTAAAAAAAGAAAGTAAAATAAATGTAAGAATTTTAAATTTTAAGGGTTTGGTATAAAGTAAAATAAATGGAAGTAATATTTAGAAAAATTTAGAATAAAATTCAGGCTCTATATGCCTCATAATATATGTAATTGGTTGAATATCTCTACTCAGAGAGATACACTTAAAACTTTGTTTAAGATAAAATTAACCCCAATGAGAATTAATGTCTTATATTCATAAACTAAGTATTAGAATCATAATTTATTTGAAATTGATTCAAACATTTATTGAAATCTGATTCAAATCAACAATAGGTGAGAATGTCTTTGTGCACAAGCATCGAAGGCAAGAAGGGCTCGTGATGGGATTGATTGTGAGTGAGAAGGAGAGTATTCATAAAAGAGCTTGTCAGAGAAAGCATCCGCCAGATTGATGCATGTGAAGAAGAAAAAGAATTGATATAGACTATCGCATGTGAAAGCGACGAGTTTGTGCACAATCTCAGTAGGGGGAGGCATTGACATCGACATTGATTGAGAAAAGTAGCTAACATTAGCTTGTTGGGTGAAGGCATCAACTGGATTAATGCATATAAATGAGAAGATGATATCACATGTAAGTTTGCTGAAAGAAGAAATCAACGTGATTGATATGCACAAAAGAGAAAAGGCGTTCACATAAGCTCGTTAGGAGAAGACATCGATAGTACCAACACATATGAAGGAGTAGAGAATGGCTAAAGGTTACCACATTTGATCAGACCAAGTTCAAATCAATTTGAATTCAAGCTAGTACGAATCAATTTCGGAGAGCTTCGACTTTAACAAATAATGAGTACAAAATATTATCTATCATTAGAGTTAATTTTATCCTAAAAAATATCCAAGTATATTTCTCTTAAAAATCAAACAACAAAGACATTTGATCAATTATCTGCATTAGAGACACATGACAAAATTTTCTATTCGACATACCCAAATTAGACTATATATCGACGTACCATACCATCCCACAAACAATTGTGCGACAAAGTCATCACCTCCAAACCATGACCTCGATCTCAACAATGCTCGACTCCACTCAATGATCATGTGGACGCCACCAACGAGGCTCAACATTATCGCAACCTTCACAACTTGCGCCATTACCTGACGTCGCCACCATATCTCATGTGTGGACCTCACCGATGATGCCCAACCTATGCCTCAAGTGCTCATGAGACCTGCCCTGTCACCCTCATCCACCATATTTGTAAAACCAACAAAATAAAATAAAAATTTACTTTACATCTAGCCTCTAGACTTAATTTAAGCTTACATCCATCTAAACACAATAAATTTTTACTTCAGAGCCATCTTCTCAACTTATTTTTTACTTCACATCCAACCAAGCATCAAAAATAAATAAATTTCATAACTTTATTACACAATCAACAAAAGAACCTTAAAAAAAAAAAAGACACAATTCATGATCGCGATTCGGTAAAGCTGAATTAAAATTTCATAGTATCCCAAACCCTCAAAATGATACAATAATACAAAAATCTATCTTTTTTCGGGGAAGTTGTAATGTGAGCAAGAAAAAAAAAGCATTTTTATTGAATTATCTTTAATGATGCACAAAAAGTGGTATATTAAGAAGTTGTGCACCTAATTGCCCTAAGCAATACACCGCAATAATTTAATTTATATTTGTAATACAAATTAAGAGTATCCAAATACATGGGATTGAGACATTTGGTGATCAAACTATTAAAAAGAGCGCAAGTTTTAGATATCGCAGGTCTATTATTCAAAACGACGGTGAATTAGATGAGTATATTTATTAAGTTGCCAAAAAGTAACTAGATCGAATGCGAATCTTGATGTATATCTGAATTGAAAACTTCTAAAATTAAAATTTGGGACTATCCAAACTCCGATTCCAGTAAACTTATAGTCAAATTAAATGTCTCAATAAGACAAATCAAACGACATCAAAATTGGTCCAATCCGAGCCCAAATAGGCCCAAATCAAGGGACCGATTGACCGAAGCATATTTGGATTCAAAGCATTAATTGGATAACTAAATAATCTTTAAATATGACATGTTTATAGTTGAATTGAGCGGCTCGACGAGACAAATCAAATGAGCCAAAGATAGCTTAATTCTGACATCATTAAGACACTTAAATGCTAAATGAATGCTCTATGATCGAGGCCGTCGATACAGGTCGTTCGATGGAGCATTTTGAATTTGTCATGGATCTTCTCTATATATACGGAGCATATCACTCTCAAAATTTATAAATAAACCTCCACTCTCTATATGATGGGGAACTTTTAGAGGCTTAGACCTTAGGCTAGAAACTCAAAAGAGCTCAGAGGCTTGAATAGACCCCCACTCCCTCTAACCACCGTCACCCATCGATTACGGTCCCTCCATCCTCTGTCACCAACCGACTACGGTCCCTCCAACCTTTATCATCCGACAACAGTCTCCTCGACCGTAGTTGCCCGACTAAGATCCCTCCGACCTCTGTCACCCGATTACGATCTTACCGACCAAATGAAGGCCAACGTTCTCTTGAGAATAATTCTTATGCCATTAGATTCTTACAACTCCAAACATGTAATATGTTCTACATGATGTATATTTATACATTGTATTAACGTCTTCCCCCGATGAAGGGCATCCTTTGTAACCAATAATAAAAACTAGTTAAATCATTTAACCGGGCATGGCCCCGTATTTTTTTCCCTTTTTAGAGTTTTCGCATAAAAATTTTGGTCCCTTATAACTCTTGCACCCATCATTCTTATATATATATGTTGAATCTTTGCACAAAGCTAAGACGTTAAATCCTATCCAACATAAATGTTCTAGCACGCAACAATATTTTTAGTAAAATTCAAGTTGGACAGTTGAAGGGGAGGAATGTATCTGTTGTGTGATAAAAAAGTGCCTCTCAAGATTAAGAGAAAATTTTATAAAATGATGGTAAGACCTGCAATGCTTTATGGTGTGAAATGTTAGTCATCAAAAGAGTAGCATAAAATTAAGTGTTGTAGAGAAAATTAAGTTAATTTTGCAAAGATGTGTATGCTCTATGGATGAGTTACATTACACTTAGAGAAAGAATATGAAATGAATATATACAAGAAAAAGTTGGAATAGCTCCGGTGATAGATAAGATTAGAGTCGACGTAAATGGTTTGAGTCATATAAAACGTATTTAAAATGACATTTGTCTCTTTGCAACGCCAAGATTCAGGTCTTTTGGAAAGTACTTTAGATGAGCAAAGCAAGCTCACTAAGAGTCATAAGAATTCCTGGGGAGGCAATCTCCCATGAAAAAGACTTCTTGAGAGGAATTCTTAAAAAGGGCATCAAAGACGTACACCTGAGGAGATCTCCCATGAAAGAGAGGGTCCCCCTCGCACACGTTACCTAAGTAAAACCTCTGTTGACATGGCTATTAAGTCATTCTTTGATTTACCACATTATTATAACAATGAATACATAGATGGAAAAATTCGCATTAAATATTTAAGAAATCTATTAGATCTATCTTATCTCCCCATTTCAAGATGTTATAAGTGTAACAAATAGAGCTTCAAAATGTGAGGTTCACTTCAAGCCCATAAAACTTCAAACTACAGAGAAACAACCCTATTTGCAAATAACCATGAAGCGCTCCAAGCAAGGCCGCTTCAGCCATCTGAAGGTCTGAAAGCTTTAAGTAGACCAAGTGTAGAGGCTGCAACAGCAGGGAGGACAACAGATGAGCCTTCTCCCAGCATTTCGCTAGGATTCATGATGGTAGGTTTGAACGTTGAAGCACTTAGGACTGAGGAAGAGGAGATTGCCAAAAATTTTGGAGAAGCTAGAAATGGTGAGGTACAGCATAAGGAAATTGTAACTGTTGACGGGTTCCCAATGGCGATGGCCATCAATATGAGCCTCAAAGTTGCTAGAAGAGTGGCAAGGAGGAAGAAAAAGCTGGTTGAGCAGCAAGCCTGAAACAAATTAATCTCTCTTTCCTGAAAGATGATGAGTATAAAAGAGAAGAAGTTGGAGGCAAGTCTAAGGAGGTGGAGCGAGTGATTGAGCGCAAAGATAAAAAAGCAAGCCCTGGAGCCAGAAAGGTTGAGGCCACAAAGTGTCTTATTTCTAACACTGTTGTTGGGGTTTCCAACAATGGTGAGGTGAGGAAGGTGATGACGGAGCTATAGGTTGTAGTTCCACTGTTGGCATCCTAGCTTCAAGGGCCTGTTTGGATGCAAGGATTTAATTTAAGTAAAATTTTGTAAATCCTATAAATTCGGATTATTAAATTTAATGTTAAATTCTGAAAGTTATTTGATAAGTATATTAAATCCTTATAACTTCTGTAAAATTATTTGATAAAGTTTTTTAGAATTTAAGACAGTTAGCTCATTATGATATTTATATTTTAAATATGAATTACTTATTAATTTTAATTAACATCAATAAATTACAATTATAAACAATATAATAAGAAATTTATTTAATTGTCTAGTAAGCTAACTAATGATTTAAACACTAATTATCAAATTATTTATTTAGATATTATTTTAATAAATATTTAATACTAATTATAATGAAAATTATATAGTTAGTTATTTAATTGTTATCTAAAAAAGTAATCATTTAATTACTATTTATGCTACTAATTATTTCATTATTCTTTTAAGTATAATTTAATAAGTTTTTAGTTATTAGTTATACTAATAATTATCAAAGTAATCAGTAAATATTTTATTACTAACTAATTATTTAATTAATATTAACATCTTAATTATCTAATTAATTATTTTAATATTTCATCTCTGCTGCTTTTCACTTCCCCATTTCTTCATTGCTGTTGCTTGAAGTAGAGTTCTGAAAGTGTCACTCTTCACATCCAGCAACGTTGTTGTTCTATCGCATGAAATAGAGTTCTAAAAGTGTCGCTTTAAGGTTCTCTGCCTTCGACGACATTGCTGTCCTACTTCGCATGAATCTTGTCTTGCCTCTGACGACGTTGTTGCTGTTGGATCGGAAGTCGCGAAGGGAGCTCACCGCAAAGCTAATAATATTTCTCCCCTTTCGTGCTCTTCTTCAACTAAATCGGCCATCGAATTTATGAAATTCGGGATTTAGGCAAAAATGCCGAAAATGGCATGAAGTCAAGCGTAGACTTATCGTGAGATTTCATTTTGCGGTTTTTTTAGGTTTGGCAAGATTTAGCTCAAATCCTGCCTACATCCGATCTAAATCCTGCATCCAAACAGGCCCTTAATCTTTCAAGGCTCAAGTGGAGTGTTAGTTCCCAGAGGGACTATCGGAGAAGACTCGAGCTTAAACTATAGTGGGCCCTTGCAGCACAATTCTCAAGAACTGCCATTCAGGCCAAGAGGAAGATCGAGTCCCTTCAAAACAAAAAGTCCAAGGAGTTTAAGAAGATGGAGGTGAACAAAGAGATAGGAAGGAAGCCACAGAGAAAGACAACCTCCCTTCATGCTGCATTAATGACCACATAAGAAAATTGTACATTCTAAGGAAATGCATAGATTGAAAGGAAGTTTTGACCAACAAATCCATATGAGCCAAAACCTTTGGGTGAGCGAAAGGTAGGTGGCAGAGTTGAATTACATGGCATTGTATCAACTATGATACCAAAATACTTGTCCCCGAGATCACAACATGCTCTGACCCTTTAGTATGGTAGTCAAAGGCCATAGGTCTCATTTTCGACTCCCAAGAGAATCTCGAGAAATTTTTCTCTAGACAAATCCCAGAAGGGCTCGTAAGAGGGAACAATGCGCAGTCTCGGGACAGATAAGAAATGAATTATTTCATTTTCTTCTAATTTTATATTAAAAGGATACATTAAAGCAAATGCTTGTGATAAAGAAACACCTTTAGCACAGTTATTATTGGCTTGTAAAGAGGACTGCCTGAGGTGTCATCATCACTCAATTTAATGAAAATACAAGAAAATCATTACAATAATTCGAAATTTGTGGCGAGACTATGATTAGCTTTGAGAATAAAAAGTCGAATGTGACGTAGTGGCAGTGACATGATATGCATTCGGGATTCCAGCCAAAAAAGAAAATAGCTGTTCAGCTCCTCAAGACATTTAAGTATTAGAGAGCTTTTTTTCTTTTTTTCTCTTCACATACTACTCTGTTTCCGAATTTCTTTTTCCTTAGCTTTCTTGCAGAACAGAAGATTGAAATATCTCAAGAAGAACCGGCAGAGGTTGACTTGCTGGCTTGCGAGTTGTCAGCTCCGAAGTTGATTGTTAGAGAACCCTAAAATGAACCCTAAATGATGATATTTTTTGCATAAGACGCATTGCAAGCTCTAGCCAATATTATAATATCAATGAGAAATAGCAATGGCATTTCAACCAGTGAATTTTTATATGACTATTATCTTAATTCCACTAGCCGTGTCACTTGAAAGCTAAAAAATGTAGAAGCTGATTTGTTTTCTAATATACACCAAGTGATATATATATATATATATATATATATGTTCACATATTTTCATCCATATTAATTGAATCTGCTTCTTTCTGATCCTCTGCAAGTGGATGAGCTGTGAATGCAGACTTAAGCTGAGTGCTTTCCAAGTTTGACAGCAATTGGCTTACGGTCTTCAGATGTGGAACACTGCAGCGAAAGATAAAAGAAGCTAGTCCAATGTTTATGCTACAAAATGAAACACTAAAAGCTTCCTTGCTTTTTCCGAAGTGAACAGATAGAGTGAACTGAATTTCAATTGGTCGCGTTTCAATAATTGGTTAGCTGTGCCAGTAAATTCATAGCAAGATAGAGTCAAAGAACAATGATGCATTTAAAATGAAGTTAGGTCTTCACCACTTGGTATGTTCCTGCACAAACATATTTGTCTAGGTCAGGTTTTATAGGTTATTGTCATTATGTGAACCTGAATTGGGCTTAAGAAGCCTTTGATTGAGAATTGAATTAACCCTTCTACAACATAGAATTCACCAAGCCTGACGTCACCCAAAAGCATCGAGTCTCCCACAATCAAATATTGAACAAGCCACCAAAGAGTTAGCTCTAACTTGACCCTAAGCACTAAGCTACAAAATTCACCCAAGAGATTCATGAACCGTCCTTTAATTGAGGCTACTTGCCCAAAAGAACTCAACTTGCCTTAAGTGCTCATAAGAAAACTAGAAATTATCATTAGAAGAACTTGCTAAAGGCACTCTCCGTTATTTAGAAACCTGCCCTAAGTTCCCCCAACTACAAATCTAACTTGTTTGCTACACCACTAGCTAAATTAGTCCAATCTATACAGTCTCTATGTAAATCTACTATGTAGCTGATTCTATAACGCCAATTTTAATTCACTTATAAACGGAGGACATTGATCAAGTGTGGGCATCGAACTCTAATTTGCAAATTTCATACAAAGCCTTACTAGAATTTTCATGAAATACCTTTCTCATTTATTGGTTGTTTGCTCACGAAAAATGGTGTTTCGGTATGAATCCCGCTTTTCAGATTTAGGATTTCATTCTCCTTAAGGCAGATTGAGTTTTAGTTAACTAGATTTTCCCCGAGGATTGTATCGAAATTTATTTAGATTTGGGTCCTTCTTATGAGCGGAAGCCCTCATAGTTAATTACCCCTCCTACTTTATAGGAGAGAAATCTCAATTAAGGATGAATTAGCTTCAAAATATTTTAGTCTCATTTGTTGGGGGATGGATGTAGATCCGATCAAGATCACATGGTTGCGTCATCCCAGGAAAGTGTAGGATTCAGTTTACCAACACTGACAATCGTTGATCGTAGTATTCAAACAATCTGATTAATAGCCATGTATTGCCTCTTTTCAGGGATCCCGAGTAAACTGAAGTGGTTAGATGAAGAGATTTTATTGTTGTTTGGGGTTTATATCTGTTAGAATACCCATTAATTTATTTAGTTTGGGGATTATAGCTCTATTTAGGAGTTGCCCGGTAATTTTATATGGGATAGGACTTACAGCTCTGTTTAAGAGTTGTTCGTTTGTTTGATTTTGTTCAAGGCTTACGACTCCACTTAGGATTTGCCCGTTTGTTTGATTTGGTTCGGGGCTTACGGCTCCACTTAGGAGTTGCTCGCATATTTGAATTTAGGTCGGGGCTTATGGCTCCACTTATGAGTTGTCTAAATAGCAGGTCTTACGGCTTTCATTGAAAGTTGTCTGTAGTTTAATTAGGGATAGGTTACTTGATGCAATCAAGAACTATCATTTTATGTTTTTATTTTTCTATGTTTTTATGTTTGCTATTTTTTTATGTTTTGGATTCTATGTAATTTGAACTCTATATCTTTTTATTTGTATTACCCTATAATGAAAAACAACCAATGATCACGCTTGGGTTTGATGCTCTTAAATAATTTCTCTCCATTGGCTCTCCATTTATGTTTAATTTGCTTCCTTGCTCCTTGGTCTAAATGGGTATTTAATTTTGGGATGTTTTTCCTTATTGGGCTTGGCCCATTTCTTCTCTTGTTGGCTGACTGTTTGGTGTTCCCCATGCTGGTTTCGGTTTCCCTGCTATTGGTTTTCCATGTTGGTTTCGATTTCCTTGCTAGCCCTTGGTTTTCTCAGCTGGGCTTTGAATTCTCTGTTGCTGGCCATTTAACTCCCCTCCTTGCTGATTCCTAGACTAGTATTTTATCTTCCCATTAAGTGGCTATCTTTATTGGCTTCTATTGGCTATTTGGGTGGCACATTTAAGTGGGCAATTATGGTCTTCTTCTCCTATATAATATGGTTGATTTGCTGCTAGAAATGGTTGTTGTGGGTGAAAAAAAATCCAAACCTAAGAGTTTCTTCCTAGCTTGAGAGCTATCTTCTTCCTACACCTATTTCTTCTTCTCAGCCTTCTATCTATTTCTTCTCTCCATGATTTCCCTTCCACCTGTATCTTTCTTCTCCAAATATTATGAGTGTAAGGTGTTATTGCGCCCCGTTTGTTGGTATTTGCAGGAGGAGTACCGACTTGAGCTGGATCATAATTTCTATGGCGAACCATTGGTTTGATTTTCCTTTGAGCAACATTCTCTATTTTCGTGATTTGCATGTGAGGTGACCTTACAAGGTTGTTCTAAGGGTATTTTAATTTAGTTGTTTGGTTATTTTGCATGCCTTGTTATCAATTTTCTAAGTTTCGCTTCCTACTTAGTTTTCAATATTTTGTGTATGTTTTTGTTTTATTGAAAGGGAGCGTTGTCAATTGCATTCCTAATATTCTCCTACTTGTTTTAGAACCTAAAGTGCATCAATTTGGTATCAGAGCATTAAGTTGTCGTGTGAGTCTTCCTTTCTCTTTTAAACTTTAAAAAAAAGAATAATCAAAATAATCAACAAGCGGATTGGCAACAAATGGCTAACCTACAACAACAAATGAAAACAATGGCTAATACCCTGACTGCCCTAAATCTAAATAACGCTTATGCACAAAACAATGAAAGTGAAGATAAAGCACCAAGAAACAAAATAGAAATAATAGACAATGAGATCATGGGATTAAAATCGACGTTAATGAATTTGAAGGAAAATTACAACCAGAACAGTTTCTTGAATGGGCTGTGAAAATGGATCAATTTTTTGAATGGAATGAAATACTAAAAAACAAAAAAGTTAGGTTTGCTAGTTTAAAATTGACGTGTCAAGCATTAACTTGGTGGAAAAATCTTCAGAATAATAGAACAAGAAGAGGCAAAGAAAAAATTCAAATGTGGGGAAGAATGCAAGAAAAAATGAGGGAAAAATTCTTGCCTGCTGACCATTCTCGAACCCTATTCCAAGAATACAATAACATTCACCAAAGAAATTGATCCAAAAAAAAAAAAACCAAGGAAATCAATCCATAGAAGAATACACTGAAGATTTCTAAAAATTACAATCCAGAAATGATTTAAATGAAACTGAGGAGAAAACTATAACACGATACATCAATGGATTAAAAAGGTCAATCCAAGATCAATTACATCTTCATCATGTTATCAAACTCAATGAGGCCTATCGTATGGCTTTGAAAATTAAACAACAACAAAGAATATTTCACAAACAACCATTACTTCAACTTCTTCAAATTCAAATCCACGAACAAAACCTCGTGAAACGTAAATGAAAAAGAAAAAGGAGTGGTAGGAGCAAAACCAATTGGACCCTATTATAAATATGACTTGTATAGTCATCTCTCAGCAACATGTAGAAAAAATGACCTACCTAGAATTAAGTAGATTGAACAAGAGGAAAATCATAAAAATTCAGAGAAAGATGAATCTGAAGAAGAAAACAATGAAGAGAAGGAATCAATGGATGTTGAAGGTGACCAAGGAGATCATTATTTAGTTATCCGTAGGGTCTTGACCACCAAATCAGATGCTGGAGATAAATGGCTTAGAAGAAATATTTTTTGAACCACATGTACTGTAGAAGGAAAATTATTTACCCTCATGATTGATAGTGGTAGCTCTGAAAAATTTATACCATAACTCATGGTGGATAAACTGAAATAAAACCAAAACCCCTTGCCAGCCTTACAAAATATTATGGTTTAAGAAAGGAGGAGAGGTACCAATCACTCGACTATGCCTTGTTAGCCTTTCAATTGGAAAAGTTTACAAAGATCAAGTATTATATAACATCATGCCAAGTATTATGTAACATCATGTCCTTTCTTCACCACCACCAAGATCATCACCCTTTGAGACCTGAAATTCCTCGTTGCCAACAAATTTTTGAGACTTCAATTCCTAGAGAGTCTTCATTTCAACGGTAATGGCTGCAAGTCATCCCTTGCAACATTGCCAATAACTATGCATCCAATTCTAGCTACCTCGGACGCTAGCTCATCATCTTGCCTCTTCTGGTTGGGATACTTTGGGGAAATTACCCTTACTTTCAACTAAAGTCATTTGAGACATCAGAAGTGATGTGAAACATATATTAGATGCAAGAATTATTTGGGATAAATAAGTGATTGACAAGCATGCCAATTATAAAATTAACATTTCACAAGAGCTTATTTTAGGATTTTCTTAGTTGGTGATCAAGCAATAGCATGCGGTTACAAATAGAGTAGGAGAATAATAAAACAACAACGACGACACTAAATGTCTATTTGCAACTAACAGAATTCTCACAATTAACAATTAGAACAGTCACAATGAAATTCCCTTACTCACACTCTTTGAGAATTTCAGCGGGAGAAAACTAAGAAGAACCAAGCACTTAAAGTTTTGTTCAAGAAAGAGTTACCAGGGAAAGAGGTGACAGGTGGACGGTGGGAGAGTTGTCACTGAACGGAAGGTCGACGCTGGTTGATGGCAGTTGCAAGGGAGAAGAGAATCCGATCTACATATTCCTCAACGGTATGGTCGTTCCCAAAGTCGATGTCGAAGAAAGAAGAATGGAGCACATCCACTAGGCCTTGATCATCAAAGACGAAGCCATGATCCAAATTGGGATCAGTCATCCATGGAGGAAGGGAAAAAGGGGCGGCTACTTGAAGGTAAATAAGTGTATGGGAGTAGGCAATGGCTTTGGGAATTAATGGAGAGGAGAGTGGATAGCAATAGGGGAGATTAATGGGGGTTGGGAAGAGGAAAAGGCAACAGCCATGGGAATGGGAAAGGATTTAATTAAGTGGAGTTAATAAGGATTGAGAAGGGGAAAAAGTAGCAACTAAGAAATAGGAAAGGCTTTAATTAAATGGAGTTAATGAGGGTTGGGAAGGGGAAAAGGCAGCAGCTATGGGAATGGGAAAAGCTTTAATTTAGTGGAGTTAATGAGGATTGGTAAGGGAAAAATGTGGCAACTAAGAAATACCAAGAGGCAAGGGGGAAGGCTGGTCGTCTATGGGAAAGCAGCAAGGACTTTGGCCGGCTGTTTGGAAGAGGGAGGGAGGCTCGGTTGGCTGTGTGGAGGGGAAGGAAAGGGGTCGGCTGGCTATTTGAAGGGTGGGAAAGCTCGGTGGCTGCTTGGGAAGGGCTGGAATATTTGGTTGGCTGCTTGGAAGGGTTGGAGTGCTTGGTGGGTTGTTTGGAAGGAGGATGGGGGTAAGAGAGGAGATAAGATAAAGTCAAGAACCTTGCCACGATGATGGTTGTTAGGTGTTGTTTTGCCCTACGCCTAGGAACTTCACTCTTCTCTCAAGAAGTCAAACACACACATAACTCAGAAAAAACTAAAGTTTCATTCATAATAATCATCATTTCCATACAATAGCCTAGGGCCTCAATATATAGGCCTCAAAACATTAAGACTCAAAAGACTAAAACGCCACTTGGGCTACAACACACAAATAACCCAACATAAGGGTAAAATGGAAAATACTCTCAACATAACATGAAATAAGAAAATGAAATACATGAAATAAATCATAAATAAAGGCTCATAATCATAGCCGTCGATCTACGACTCTTGTGATAGACGTGCCAAAATTTCCTGCTGATGTCCTCATCAAGAAGAGTCGCCTCTTCATCTTCCAATCAATTCAGAAATAAGATTCTTGTTCTAGGGCGTGTTGAAATCAGAAGCACCAAAATTTTGTTTATTTGTGTCGAAAGGGAAAGCTACAAAGTGCATAATTCTCCACTTTGTCCTACTTCTAAAGGATCAATCCTTCCCAGTATCATAGGGCCACCTCATAGATCATCTATTCATCTTCAGAAACATTCCCAGTGGCAATATGCTACTTCAACTGCAATCTTCTCAACACTAAAGGCTTCCTTTACGACCACCTTTCTCAACTGAAGGTCCAACTACTGACTTCTTCAATCTTCTCAATCTTTAATTTCTTGAACCCTAACAAAGACCCCTCTACAGAAAAAGAAGATTTTTGCTTGGCAACCTCTCTGAACTTCTTTTAAAGCTCATTGATGTCATTTGAGCATATAACACACTTTAATTTTGACATATATGTAAGAAGAACACTCTAAGGTGATTCCACCTCAAAAGAACAGTAAATAAAATGCCAAACACTACAGTTCTAAAAAATAACCACAAAACTCAAATTTATAAACATAGATGCTTATGTGTCTAGCAAGTGTTGAAAATCAACGCATCTAATTTAGCTAAAACTCTAGAATAATCCATGCAAATAGCTCAAATCATACATGCCAAATTGAGTTAGTTCACACTTTCATCCTCATATATTTCTCGGATAGTTAGAAGGGATAAAAAAAATTTGGGGCATTGATGTTCCACATTCATATGGGTCAGATTCAAATTATTATACGAACATTAAATAAGTTCAAGAAATTGTTGATTGTGAGCCAACTTGAACCGCCTACAACTCGAAACTTGCCAAATTTGAAATAGCCCAAAACCTCAAATCACCCAAAACCGAATCTCAAACAAGTCATCCAACAGTTAGCTCTAACTCAATTCATAGTACTAGGTTATTTAACTAGTATAAGGGACTCATGAAGTCACTCATTAATTAAGAATAGTCACCTAAAAGAACTCATCAACTTGACTAGAGTATTCATTAGAGGAATTAGCCAACAGTACTCGCGCTCAATTTGGAACTCATCTAAAGTTCTCTTGACTATTAAATAACTTCCAGTCTAACATATCCGCTACATAATAAGCTAGCTAAACTGAGTACAATCAATACATTCTCTAGGTAATTCTACTATGTATCCAATTCTATAACTCCAACCTTAATCCTTGCCTATCAATAGAGTGACAATAGTTAAATGCGGACATCAAAATCTAATATACTAACATAAAAACTTGCTAAAATTATCCACCAAATCTCTCTCTGAATTATTTTGTTGGAGCTTGGTTTGACTTGCCCTTCGAGAATGTGTTCAAACAAGTTCCTAGTAGACCAATTATCTAAAAGATTTGACTCAACTTCTCTTTCCCCTTTTTACTCTTTGTACTAAATTCATTTCTCTAGTAAAATCAGTGCCTTTCTAGCGACAACTTTGGATCCAAAAGCTGCTCTTTCTGCATGTTTTGATGTTTGTTTCCATAGGAGGGACAATTTCAATTCAATCCATCATTGTTCAGTTACTTCTTAAATAAGCATCATTGGTATCATTGGTATCATTGGTTAAAAATATCAAGAACAACAAAGCTGAAACAGAAAATTACTTTTGTAAGCTGTTTTCCATGTAAGCATCCAAGGAAGAAATGACCCGTGGTAACTGCCCCAAGACCTAAAAGTTGAGCATCATTTGACGATATATTATCGCAACATGCATATAAAGTATTCAACGCATGTCCAAAACATGCTTGGGATGGAAAATTATTACATACCTGTCCTGTATTCTTAACAGTAGGTGCTTTGGCCAGGAGATTCTTAGGAAGCTTCGTTAGGAGTGCCTGCAAAAGAACACGCAATATTATTTGAAATAACATAATTTATCAATTTCTCAAAGTTAAAGATCTGAATCTATTGTTATGCACCAAACATCACAAATAATTGCATCGATCAGGGTTTATTCGCATTAACAAATGACTTTAATGAATAAAAACTCTGTTCACGTGCAGTAAATCCAAGTTCTATTCATGCGTACTCCAATTCAATGAAATAAAATAGTTTAGAACCAATTTGGGGAGAGGAGGGATGAGCAAGGGCATATCCCATGTCACCATGGTGCGTCACACCAAAGGGATAAGTGGTCATGGATGGAGGAAGGTAAGGGAGACTGGAAGGCGCAACAAGAGTGAAGCTGACGGAGAAGACAGTTCATAGTCGCCACTGGGGAAGATCAGGCAAATTTATGATTTCAAACGAGGTTGTAACAAAGCAAAAGGGAAAAAAGAAGAGATAGACAATGCTGATGAGAAAGAAGATGATGAACAAAAGGGGAATATGAGACTTAGATGGGGAGCTGAAGGCCAGATGAAAAATCAAATTCATTCAATACTCAATCATAATTACTCATCATCCAAATCCTAGGGCCTTATTTATAGTAAAAAGATCTTTAAGATAATTAAAAGAAATAAACTAAAATAAAGTAAACATAAATCTTATGGAATAGATAACTCCAAATATATCAACAAAAAACAATTTCCTTCACTAATGAAGCATGAAAATGACTACTCAATCTCATGTCGACGATCAGAAGTCCTCATGGGAAGGGTGTCATCAACTCTGGTATCAAAAACTCTCCTTCAGAGAGTTATATTGAAGATCCTCGTCTAGATGATCAAGAGAGATGTGCTGCAGATGGCTGAGTCAATAAAAATCATCTGCTGTCGGATGACTATGGAACTAGAATTGTTGGCAGGAGTGCAAAACTCCACCCGCAGAAATACTTGCAGGAAACCCAGGAGAATCAACAAGGCCTCTATAAGGTAACAGACATCAAAGTAGACGATAGAGTTAACATGCATTTGGGAAGACAAAACAAGTAAAAATGCAATAAGAACAATCTTTAAAAATATAATAAGACTTTGTGGCTCTGGTGGGTCAATTTTAAGTACAATGCTTCAAGCAGATATGATTGATATAAACTAAAACAAAATCTCCATCATTATTACCCCAAATATTAGAATGAACATATGCCACAATAATAAAATTTTCATCATGCATTACATATATTTTTTCAATGTTAGCAAATAACTCATGCAAATGAACAACAAATAATGCAACATAATCAAAACAAGATGCATGCAAGGGTAATGATATAATACATGTAAACTTTCTATAGAAAGAATGACGAATAACTTTGACAGAAGTTAAGAACTTATGACAAACACCTGAGAAAATTCAAGGAATACCCAATAATAATAACTAGCTCTCTCAATTAAAATAAGTATATTACTTAGGCGAACTACTTTTTAAAAATACATTAGGCCAATGTAAGTAATTATTTGATAATATGATCCATCTTCCTTTGGTATCAAAAACATCTCAACACCAAGACTTCTATGAAAGAATTCACCAGGATAAAGTACAAAATTATGCAATTTTAATTCAATATTCTCTATATGATTCTTCCAATTTTGTGATGGCTAATAACATAGAACCAAATGCAAAATTTTAATTAAATTATATTGCATATGTGAAATCCAAATGGATCAAAGTTTCAAAATAAGAAGAGATCGATAAACTAACAACTCTGGTAAGTAAGAGGAGATCAAGTTCAAGGTTGGTTAGTTTCAGCCACAATTTGGAGCAAATTTTTTATCAACGAGAAAATTTCATGTGTGAACTTAAATATTGCCATAAGTGCACATCAGGCTCAGTCATAGAATCAAGTTAAGATTCGAGTGGAGGTTCAATTGTCAAATCATCTTAGAATGGTGAATCCTTGTCTAGATTATCATTTAAAAGGAATTAATGATTATCTACATATTTCATATAATCAATCTCTTTCATAAGGAGAGTTGATCTAGTATATTTTTAGAAAGCTCATACCTAGTGCATTTATGCTTGCTTTGCCTTTCAACATTAATCCAATCATATTTGTATCTTCAGGTTTGCTATCTGAAAGAGTCATGTCAAGGCCTCAGTGTCTCATATAAGTGTTATCTCTACAAGTGGAGTTATGCATTCCTTCCAGCGATGTCAATTTCGATCCATCCACCAATTGCAATGTCAGTTCCACAATCATCCACAAATATATGATTTTTAGGTGACTCATAACGATGTGCAACACATCTCTCTTGACCTTTTGGATGAGCATATTTAGCATAATGTTGACATCATATTCTTTTGACAAAAATAAATGTTATGAAAAAGCAATCTAATTTTTTGTCATCTAATATATTTTAGATATGCTTTGGAAGAAAAATAGAGATGAGCCCAATAAAATATTAAGATGAAATGGAAAGAAGGTTTTGCCAAGAAAATGTAATCCTACAGAACAAATTCTCCGTCTCTAAACAAAATTGTGTAAATGCCAAATTATTCCAAGTTAAACAACTTAAAAAAGAATATTTAAAACTGATTTAACAATTATTATATATTAATTAATATTTAGGGAATAAAATCATTCATCTTGCACACCTTATTAATGCCATATACAAGGCCTTACATCTCATCCTCGAGCATTGCTAACTGAAATGGCAGAGGTTGCTAATTTCAGCAGGTCAATTTCATTGTTAAATCAGTAGACATGGTCCCAGAGAAATTTGAACAGGATTTGAATCTCAAATGAAATAATTTTTATATAAAATATTTAGAGATCTTCCCAAATATTTTCATATTTTATCCTGCACTTATTAGGAGATTCTATATATACTTTTGGAAAGATTTAAGAGATATTTTGTAATAAAAGCCATACCTTACAAAACTTAATATTAAAAAATAATTATTTTTCACCTCCAAATTTCATGGCAGCGCCATCCATAGGTCTATAAATAACCTTGGTAAGGTGGGAAAAATGGAAAATGAACTTGAAGCATCTCTAGTACTCCTAAGTCATCCAAAGCTTCTCTTTGCAGATCTTTTTGAAAGGCTCTTGATGTGTTTGCAAGATCTTAAAGAACCTCCTGTTTCTCCTTTAAAATAAGTTTCATCTAGCCTACTTGAGTTTTTTCTTTGGCTTAATCCCCCTAAAGAGGAATCCTTGTGAAAAGTATGCTTTTAGTAAAGAAATTTCTTCGAAGTACCCTCTTATTTTTATCAAAAGAAATACTCTTTTACAAGTTATTTTTAACTTAAATTTTCCAAAATATGTTTCAACTAAGCCTTTTTAAATCTTGGGATAGTGGTGCTCCCCATTACAAAAACTAGTTTGAGCTTCTACTCATGTGTTTTAGATAGAGTTTGTTCAAGCCTGTGTACTTGTATAACAATCTTTGTTTTGGGTTGTTCCTTTGCTAAAGAAAAGGACCAATTATGGGAGAAATTATTATGTGCAGAGTCCATACGGTATCTAGACTCCAATCAAAATAGGAGGCGATGTGGCCTGTTTCGATTTGAGTCCGAACGAATCTTGCATCCAGTGCGGAGTGCGTCCGGACTCCGCACGTAATAACTTCTCCAATTATGGGATGTGTCTTAGCCCAAGGAAATGTTCATGCGGGTTGATCCTAAGCCCTAAAAGGATCATTTGTGGGTTGGTCTTAAGCCCGAAAAAAAAAAAATTGATTGCTCTATTGACCACAAAACACTGCCGTTGCCAGGTCCCAAGTCCTGGATGAGAAAAGTGGAGGGTTGCGTTAGGTAGTCGACAGCCAGCGTAAAACTTGTCGAATAATAATGACATGAATCCTTTAAGAAATTGTGTTAATGCTAGGGCGTCCCCTGGAAGCGACGCGTTGTATGGCCTGAATACAGCGACAAGTGTGCAAGGGCCGCTGCACCGCCGCCCGGGTGCAGTGTTAAATAGGCAAGGGTTACCACATCAAGGACGGATGTGGGCAAAGAAGCTAGTCCATGAAACTAAAATTAGGATAGGAACTTGGAATATAGGTTCCCTTACAGGAAAATTAATGGAATTAATAGATATTATGATTCATAGGAAGATAAATATTCTGTGCATTCAGGAAACTAAATGGGTTGGAGAGAAGGCTAAGGAGATTGATAGTTTAGGATTTAAACTTTGGTATTCGGGTAGGAGTCGTACTAGAAATGGTGTAGGTGTGATTTTAGATAAGAGTTTGAAGGATAATGTTATAAATATTAATAGAATTAGAGATAGAATTATAGCTTTAAAGATTGTTGTTGATGCTAAGATTGTTAACATTATAAGTGCTTATGCTCCTCAAGTGGGTTTGGATATGGATTCAAAATTAAAATTTTGGAATAACTTAGAAGAATTAATATAAAAGATACCTCTTGAAGAAAGAGTTTTTATTGGAGGAGATTTAAATGGACATGTTGGTAGAGAGGTAGATGATTTTAAAAGCATTCATGGTGGCCATGGGTTTGGAACGACAAATGAATGTGGTAAGTCCATATTAGATTTTTGTTTAGCTTATGATTTTTTAATTGCTAATACATTATTTAAGAAAAGGAATGAGCATCTCATTACTTATAAAAATGGATATAGTACAACTCAGATTGATTATTTTCTTATAAGGAAATTAGATTGTTTAGATTGCAAAGATTATAAAGTTATTCCGAGTGAAAACTTATGTACCCAACATCGTTTATTAGTTTTGGACTTGAAGATAATGGGGAAGAAATTAAAAAATAAAGTAAAACGTTTTCCTAGGATTAGATGGGGGCATTTAAAGAATATTAACAAAAATATTTTTGAGAGTAAGATTTTAGATCTTAAGCTTTTGTCTGCGCATGAGGATGCTAATGTTATGTGGGAAAAAGTGGCTAATAATATTAAGAATATTGCAAAAGATGTGCTTGGAGTTTCAAAGGGAAAAGCTCCTAATAGTAAAAATAGTTGGTGGTGGAATCCAAATGTGCAAGAAAAGATTAAAAATAAGAAGATTTGTTATAAAAATTGGTTTAATTGTAAAAATTCTGATAATTGGAAATTATATAAAGAGGCACGTAAGGAATCTAAGAAAGCAATATGTGATGCAAAGAGTTTAGCTTTTAGTGATTTATATAATAGATTAGATACTAAGGAGGGAGAAAGATATATGTATAAGCTAGCCAAACAAAGAGATAGGAGTAGTAAGGATTTAGTTCAAGTGAAGTGTATTAAGGATGAAGATCAAAAAGTACTTTTTTTAGAAGATGATATTCAACAAAGGTGGATGAGATATTTTGCTAAACTTTTTAATGAAGAATGTGAAAATAAAATTGACTGTAGTGACCTTAGCACCTTAAATGAAAATAAAGATTTCTGTTTTTATCGGCGTATTAGTAAAACCGAAGTTAGAGAGGCTTTAAAGAAAATGAAGGGTGGAAAAGCTGTTGGACCTGATGATATTCCAATAGAGGTGTGGAAATGCTTAGGAGATGAAGGAATTTCTTGGCTTACTAAACTTTTTAATACTGTTTTGAAGACTAAAAAGATGCCAGATGAGTGGAGAATGAGTGTGTTAATCCCTATTTTTAAGAATAAAGGTGATGCACAAGATTGTGCGAATTATAGAGGAATTAAGTTAATGTGTCATACTTTAAAACTATGGGAACGAGTTATGGAGCATAGGTTGCGGCGTGATACTAATGTTTCTCAAAATCAATTTGGATTTATGCCGGGTAGGTCTACTATGGAAGCCATACATTTATTAAGAGGTTTGATGGAGAAATATAGAGAGAATAAGGAGGATTTACATATGATATTTATTGATTTAGAAAAAGCATATGATAAAGTTCCAAGAGAAGTGCTATGGAGAGTTCTTGAAAAGAAAGAAGTTAATAACGCTTATATTCAAATCATTAAAGATATGTATGCAGGAGCTATTACTTGTGTTCAAACACAAGGTGGTTTGACCAAGTATTTTCCTATTTCGGTTGGATTACACCAAGGATCAGCCTTAAGCCCATATCTTTTTGCTTTAGTCATCGATGTTCTCACTAGACATTTGCAAGAGGATGTACCTTGGTGTATGCTTTTTGCTGATGATATTCTTCTTGTTGATAAGACTAGAGAGGGAGTTGAAGGTAAACTAGAATTGTGGAGGTCAACCTTAGAGTCTAAAGGTTTTCGCTTGAGTAGATCTAAAACGGAATATATGGAGTGTAATTTTAGTAATAATAGACCTAGTGAGGGCATTGTGACTTTGGCCGATCAAGTCATTAATAAGAGTACACGTTTTAGATATCTTGGATCTATTGTTCAGAGTGATGGTGATATAGATGGGGATATTATCAGCAGAATCCAAGTTGGATGGTTGAAGTGGAGGAATGCATCGGGCTTATTGTGTGATAGAAAAGTACCCCTCAAACTTAAGGGAAAATTCTATAAGATGGTGGTGAGACCTGCAATGCTTTATGGTGCTGAATGTTGGCCATTAAAAGAGAAGCATAATTCTAAGTTAAGTGTTGCAGAGATGAGGATGCTCAGGTGGATGAGTGGCTTTACCCTTAGAGATAGGATACGAAATGAGCATATTCGTGAAAAGGTTGGAGTAGCTCCAGTGGAAGATAAGATTAGAGAGAGTCGCCTTAGATGGTTTGGTCACGTAAAACGGCGGCCTCCCGATGACCCGGTTAGGAAAGTAGAGGTCTTAGATTTGACTTATGTTAAGAAAGGTAGAGGTAGACCTAAAAAGATTTGGTTAGAAAATATTAGAAATGATCTTTCTTTATTAGATTTAAACGAGAATTTGACTTTTAATAGGACACAATGGAGAAAAAGGATTCATGTAGCCGACCCCACGTAGTGGGATAAAGGCTTGATGTTGTTGTTGTTGTTGCTCTATTGACCACAAAGAAATATGAGCTTATAAAGCTTATTGATTTTTATAGTTGACAGAGATGGTTACTAAAATTCCCAAAGGGAAGCTTGGTGAGTAGACGTCAGTGTTTGGAAAAGCCAAACCACTATAAATTTGTGTTGTATTATTGTGATTCTCTCTCTCTCTCTCTCTCTCTCTCTCTCTCTCTCTCTCTCTCTCTCTCTCTCTCTCTCTCTCAACTTAACAACTTAGTCATCCATACCTTATTCAAAATTGCCATTTTCATTTCTCTTATTTTTATTGTACAAACTTATTTTCTAAACCACCCAATTCAAACAACCCCCTCACGTACCCTTATGACTTCCCACTTGAGTGTACCCCAAAACCAACAAGTGGTATTAGAGCCAAACACTTTGTATGGGATAACATCCTAGAGAAGATCCATGACACATCCTATTCATATAGATGATAATCTTTGTGAGGATCTACCATCATACTTCACACTGTATTTCAAAGGTTTAAATGATAATTACCAAAAAAATAAAATATTTATTTATTTTTGTGACATTAATATTGAATTGTGAGAAGTGGTCGTTAACGAGTATAAGACTCCATTAAAGATGGTTGATACTAAGATGGCACCTAAACCTTTCATTGAGCTTTGACAAGATGAAATGCACATGACCAAGCTTAACACCAAGGCTTTTAGCCATATCACTACAGATTGGCTACTAATGAGTTCAACCACATGAAATCTCAAAATTGCTCATAAAATCTAAAGAAAACTTGAAGCCATCTATAAGAAAACAAAGCACATGGGTTTATTATGAAAAAGAAGGGTATTTTTTAGGAAAATGTTTGAAAATCTTAAATAAAATGATTATAAAAATTCTCAAAATATGATAAATTATGTAAAAGGCAATTAGATGTCCCAAGGCAATTTAATTAAATTATCAATGTTTTGGATAGTCATAAATAATAATGAGCAATAAAATGATTATAATAAAATATAATGAGTATTTATTACTCTTTCAAATAAAATATGACAAATAATTCCAAAGTAATTTTCAGTGTGGTCATCATATAATGATAACATACAATGATCTATTTCACTGAATATTCAAATCTTCCCTCCTTGAACTAATGTTTCCTCGACTTTACCTTAAAACAAGAAAAAGAGCTTCTACCTCATGTCAAACTCCTTCCTCAATAGCCTCCAACTCTGATATGTGCTCCAATAAGCTTTGATACTCTGTATATATCATTTGAGCTGCAATAAGATTCTCCTGATGTGTAGGTATAGTAAATATTTAATGTAACATTATGTACTCTTCATTCTTGAGCACCTCAAGCCAAAGATTCTCCATCTCCTTTTCCAACCAAGCTTCCCTAATACTTACTTAACATGCATTAGTTGAAAACCAACATATGTGCTCCAATAACTTAGTGCATTGACCACTACATTGGCTCTCTCTAGCTGTTACTAAATGTCCATTTACTAGTCCTTTTCTAGATAAAAGTCCCATCACATCATTGGCGTCGATAAGAATAAAGTCCAGGGCCTCAATATTGATGACAATGGTATATCAAATCATAGAGTTAAAGAAGGTGAAGGTGATAGGAAATACTTGAGTTCGCAAGTAACCCTAAGGGAAATACTTGAGTTCGCAAGCAAACCTATCACTAATTGGCAGAAACAACGAGAATAACGTAAAATCTGGAACAAAATCAGCCACCAAACTTTATATTATAACTAGGGAATCAAAGCCAAGCAAAGCACAAGCAAGATACAATTGATCCTCAATCCGAGAGGAGGATCGTTCTCTCCCAATCTCTAGACAAAGCAATCTAGAGCCAAAACCACCAAGAACTCCAAGAAAAGAATAATCAAGCATAAACCTAACCCTCAAACAAAACCCCCTATTAATACAATTCCTTTCCTAATACAAAACTCCCTCATTCAAAAATCCCCTCTCACCCTAGCCACCCAATCCCCCTTCCCTCAATTTCTCCCAGTTGGGCCCACACAAGTGGGCGGCAACCTAAAGGGGGCGGACCCCTTTCTGCCTCCTGTAAACGTGAGCCAGCCGAACGGCTGGCTCCTGGGCCGATTCAGGGTGAACCGGCCTATCAGAAGGATGTGTTTTGTGTGGAGAGGTAGGGTTAAGGTAAGGTAGGAGTCATAAAGTGGGAATTGCAATGGTTATCTTACGAGCAATAAGCTGTAATTTTTACATGAATTAGAAAGATCGTAGACGTCAGGAATCCATAGTCTTTGAAAAAACATGGAAATTTATTACGCCGATGTTGAAATAGAGGCCATTAGTTTACAAAGACCAACAAATCTAACGTGAGCTCGCAAACATTCATGGAAGGCAAACTTGGATAAGGTCCCAAGATTTCCCTTGAACAATTTAGAAGACCAATCAAAGTTTATTTTAAATTAGGAGATCAAAATTTTCCATGAGAGTAAGCCCTTATAATTAATTATACCTCAAGACATGATGCTTAATAATACAACTAGTTGGATAGATAGTATAAGTTTAGGATATCAATGAGCAACGAAAGACTTCGTCTTGAGGCTTGGCACTCTCGAAGCCTGTCCCTAACTATAAAGTTTAATGACTTAAAATAGGTATATTGAATGCCTCAATAGAGGGAACTTTAGATAATCAAACTAATTCATTTAAAAGTTTCATCATAGGTATAAGATAAGGATATATTCACCTCTGCAAGATAGGAAATAGGTTTAGGTGCTGTTGGTTGCCGGAAAAGAAAATGCAGTGTAAAGTAAATGCAATGTAAAGTAAATGTAGTGTATTCCGAATACTTTGAGATTGTTTGGTTGTCTGTAAAGTAAACGCAGGAGAACTATTTTCCTTATTTGATTAGGTATATCCAGAGTAAAGTAAAGCGGTATATTTGTAATAATTTTTTTTTGGCATTATAACTACTGTATTTATAAAAACAGTTTATTTATAATAATTAGTATTATTTGATTTTATAAAATAAAACTAGTGTATTTATTTATTGCACTATATTATTATAAATTTTTTTGAGATTATAAGATATAATATTCTACTATGCTTTAATTTAGCCGACGGTGATGGCCGACGGTGGTGGCCGGTGGTGGCGGAGGTGGTGGTCGACGGTGGCGATCAAAGGTGGTGGTCGACGGTGGTGGCCATAGGTGGTTGCCGGTGGTGGCGGAGCTGGTGGCCGACGGTGGTGGCCGGCGGTGGCGGTCAAAGGTGGTGGCCAACAGTGGCGGTTAAAGGTGGTGGTCGACGGTGGTGGCCAGAGGTGGTTGCCGGCGGTGGCGGAGGTGGTGGCCAGAGGTGGTGGCCGGCGGTGGTGGTCGACGGTGGCCAGAGGTGGTTGCCGGTGGTGGTAGAGGTGGTGGCCGACGGTGGTGGCCGGCAGTGGTGGCCGGCGGTGGCGGTCAAAGGTGGTGGTCGACGGTGGCCAGAGGTGGTGGCGAAGGTGGTGGCCGACGGTGGTGGCCGGCGGTGGTGGTCAAATGAGGTGGTCGACGGTGGCCAGAGGTGGTTGCCGGTGGTGGTGGAGGTGGTGGCCGGCGGTGGTGGCCGGCGGCGGCCAGAGGTGGTTGCCGGTGGTGGCGGAGGTGGTGGCCGACGGTGGTGGTCAAAGGTGGTGATCGACGGTGGTCAGAGGTGGTTGCCGGTGGAGGCGAAGGTGGTGGCCGGCAGTCGGAGGTGGCCGACAAGGGGTTGCAATGCCCTTGAGTTTGTAATGTATTTAGAAGTCGCCCAAATCGGAGGAATTCTAAATGCACCAAAAATGAACTATAACAGAATACACTGCATTTGTTTTATTTTACGTTGAATTTACTTTTCATCCAATCAAACACCAAAATTCTCAAAGCCCCTGCATTTGGATTACTTTACACTCTAAATGCAGCAAACCAAACAGCCCCTTAAAGGGGTAGTGGCTTATCGTCCAAAGGGCACAGTGGCCCAAAAGATCAAGTTTCCATCCCATAGGAGGGATCGACTATTCTTGGATAGATGAATATATAATTTAGTTGAGATGACCAAGGATGTCTGAGAGTCGAGTTTATTGGGGAAAATCTTATGAAGAGAAACTCAATAGTGAGTATGCAATAAGGAATGGAACATCCTCTCAAAGGCACAGGACAGTCCAAAAGGGCTTGCTGACTCATAAATTAGAGATATAGACATAAGAAAGGTCTTGAGCACAGATAAAGGGTTTTCTCTTAATAAAGCAACCACAACAACAATAAGCCTTTATCCCACTACATGGGATCGACAACATGAATCATTTTTCTCCATTGTATCCTATTAAGAGTCAAATTATCATTTAAATATAATAAAAATATATATCATTTATAATATTTTCTAATCATTTCTTTTTATGTCAATCTCTATCTTCGTAAACATAAATCAGATATAATACATCTACTCTCCTAAGAGGGTCATCGGAAGGCCAATGATTTATGTGGCCAAACCATCTAAGGCGACTCTCTAATCTTAACTGCCATCGGAGCTACTCCAACCTTTTCATGTATATACTTGTTTCACATTTTATCTCTAAGTGCAAAGCCACTCATCCACTTAAGCATCCTCATCTCTGCAACGCTTAACTTAAATTTTATGTTTCTCTTTTAATGGCCAACATTCTGTGCCATAAAGCATCGCAGATCTCACCATCTTATAAAATTTTCCCTTAAGTTTGAGGGGTACTTTTCTATCACACAACAGGACGATGCATTCCTCCACTTCAACCTCCCAACATGAATTCTACTAATAATATCCCCATCTATTTCCCAATCACTTTGAACAATAGACCTGATATATATAAAACATGTACTCTTTTTAATGACTTAATCACCCAGTATCACAATCTCACCACTATATCTATTACTACTAAAATTACACTCCATGTACTCAATTTTAGATATATCAAATGATGACCTTTAGACTCAAAGGTTAACCTCCATAATTCAAGTTTTTCATCAACTCAATTTTCAGTCTTATTAACAAAAAGAATATCATTAGCAAAAAGCACATACCAAGGTACATCCTCTTGCAAATGTTTAGTAAGAACATCCATGACTAAAGTAAAAAAGATTTGGGCTTAAAGTTGATCCTTGATGTAAACCAACTGATAAGAAAATACTTGGTCAAACCACATTATGTTTGAAAACAAGTAACAACTCCTATATACATATCCTTGATGACTTGAATATAAGCATTATTAACTCATTTCTTTTCTAGAATTCTTTAGAGCACATCTCTTAGAACTTTATCATATGCTTTCTCTATAAATATCATATGTAGATCCTCCTTACTCTCTCTATACTTCACCATCAAACCTCTCAACAAATGTATAATTTCCATAGTAGACCTACGCAACATGAATCCAAACTGATTTGGAGAAACATTAGTATCACATCACAACCTATGCTCAATTACACTCTTTCATAATTTTAATCTATGGCACATTAACTTAATTCCTCCATAATTCGCAAACTATTGTGCATTACCTTTATTTTTAAAATAGTAACCAACACACTCATTCCCCACTCATCTAGCATCATTTTAGTCATTAAAACAATATTAAAGAAATTTCGTAAGCCACAAAATTCCTTGATCTCCTAAGTATTTCCACATATTATTGGAATATCATCAGGTCCTACTGACTTTCCACACTTCATTTTCTTTAAAGTCTCTCCAACTTCGATTTTATTAATATAACGATAAAAACAAAATTTTCTATTTTCCTCTTAATAAAGTAAAAGAATAAATCAGAAGACCCTCAGGCCTTAAAGAGGAGACTTCATGAGAAGGAATGAAGGCATCGAGTAAGTTTACAAGAGTGTGCTCAATAAGTTCTCAACTCTAAGGCTAGAGACATGACTCTATATCCTTGAAAGTTGATTTATGGTTAATCATTGGTCTCAAACAAATGGTTCAGTCTCGTTGACTGGTGAAGGAGTGATTTATACAAAAACAATAAGCTTGTTGTATGATTCCTCAAAGGGAAAAAAGAGTGATTCATGTACTGGGGTGGAAGAGTGTGGACTAAAAAAAAAAAGCATCAAGGTTCTCACCCTCTTGGCCTCTCACTTTGCACTCTAACGAAATTTTTTCAACAGCACATCACAAACCATGTGAAGATCTCATACATAAGACATTGTATTTACATTGGAAAACAGATCTATTTTATAGGCTTAATAATGCATCCATGTAATATTACAAAATATTTAAATGAAGCCCCAATGGCCTCTACATCAGCTTCTTGGTAATATAATGTGAAAACACTATAAGGACATGTTCTGTTAAGGAAGCTTCTAAGAGTGTACCAACTGGCTTGAAGATGTAATAGCAAAATTTCAGTGAAGCCCATGACCAGCAGATTACTCGTTGGTATATCTAATATCATACCCTTTTTCTTCGAAATCATCAACATCACATAGCTTAATTGGAAAAAAAAAAACGTTTTTCTGCCTTCTTCCTTTTTTAACAAACAAATGAAAACCCTAACTCCGTAATTGAACAACAAGAGAAAAGTTTCCCCTCCGTTGTAATTCAATTGATAATATTTTATGTCTGCGAGAACAAATATTCAAAAAGGTGTTTCCGTTTAATGGTGCAATTTTCATTATGAGAAGAGGGTTTGGACTAATTACGTATGGCAACTAGAAGAGTTGAATGTAATTGAGCCATGAAGAGGACTGAGGTAATGGGGATAAAAGGGTTTGTAATTTGGTACCTGTGAAGGAGAGGATTCTTGCATCAGGTGTAGGAGATTGGAAGTAGACTGAACTGCCTGGCAGATCTGATCCTCCACCGTTGCCTTCGCGCTTCCTTCCAGGCTCACACTGCCGACGCTCTTAGCCATATCTCTCGCCCTCCCCCGTATCTCCGTCGCTCCGTGCATACACAGTCATCTCCGCTTATTTCAGCGGAGGAAAATAAAATTAACTAAAATCTTCTACTTAAAAATAAATAAATAAATTCATACGGTTGTAAAGAGAAATCCAACTTTAAATAACTCACAATTCAATTGGAGGAATAATCTTAATCATTTATCTAGAGAAATACATATGAAATTTCATATCAAAAGATCTTACTCATAATATAATATGAGAGATTTTTTTAGAATATTTTTTTTAAATCTAAATATTTGAAAAGATACTACAATTCAAATTAAGAGGCAAGCCTAAAATTGAGCTATATTCAAACAATATCATTAAGAGATCATTGTTAGCATACAAACTCATAAGGGAGAAGGCGTCGAATAGTTTGACGATATGTAATGGAGAAAAAGAAATTGTTATGGGAGATTATTAGGAGAAGGCATCAATGGGATCAATGATTTATGAAGAAGAAATGGGATTATGATAGGAACCCACTAGGGGGAAGTCCTATATAAGATTAGCAATGTATTTAGAAGAAGAGAGTTTCATGATGGGATCTCAATGGAAGAAGGCTTCAGTAGGACTAATGACATGAAACAAAGAGAAGGATTCTCAATGTTAGCTACTGGGAGAAGCCATTACTGCATTTTGCAAAATGGCATTTAAACATGTTCAATTCCCCTATTTCAAATCGAGTTTAAATCACATTCGAATATGGTTCGAACCCAGATTCCAATTTGGATATGAATTCAAACATGTTCAAACTCATTTTCGATGCTTCGACTTCAAAAATCATTTTGCAAATAGAAGTTGTTATCCCTTTTTAGAGGTAATTTCATTTGAAAAGCATTTTAGACATATTTATCAGATGAAATATATAATAGGGATATTTCTCTAATCACGTGTATTATGAGTCATATAAAGTTGAGCTTCTCTTTATAAATATCACAATCTGTTTATTTAAATTAAAATACAATTTGATATTTGGCTATATATATATATATACACACACACTTCGTAACATAAGATATTTTGAACCAAGATTTGAATTGCATTCAAATCATAGACTTGTGTTGTTCAAACACTCATGCAATACTTCTAGTACACAATTCAAACCCTCAAATAGTATGCCTGAATCTTGGTTCAAACTCTCATAAGGCCAACAACATTCAAACACTCCCACAATACGTTTGGGGCAGACATCAACCGACATTTGGTATGTTAAAAAGAAGAAAAGTTCATGACAAGAGTTGTTAGGGGCATGCATTGAGGGAGGGCACATCTTATGAAGGAGGAGTTCATGGTGAAAATTATTAGAAGCATGTATTAATGGACTAGTTGTATGTGAAGGAGAAGAAGAGTATATGAAGAGGTCACTAAGGGTGGACATGGATGGAATATGTTGCACGTGAAGGAGAGGAGTTTGTGACAAATGTAGCTAGGGATAGGCATGGACGGGAACGACGTCATGTGAAGGAGAAGAGGAGTTCATTGTGGAAGCTTCATTGCAAGAATAAGGGAGGGGGAAAGAACAACGATTCAAACCAAAATTTGAAAGTTGGTTCAAACTAGATTCAAACTTATACGTCATCAAAAATTGTCTTGATCCAGCACAAATCTCGAGGCATATTCAAGTTGGAAACTTTCAAAATTAAAATCAGGGTCATCCTAACTCTAATTTTAGCAAGCTTATTGTCAAACTGAATGTTTCGAAGAGACGAACCGAACGACACCAAAATCGGTCCAATTCGAGCTCAAATGAGTCCAAATAGAGGGCCTGAAGCACATTTAGAATGTTCATAGCATAAATTGGATGACCAAATGATACTCAAATATAGCATGTTCATAGTTGAATCGAGTGGTTCGACGAGACAAATCCAACGAGCCCAAGATCACCTAATTCTGACATCGTTTGGGCACATAATACTTAATAAACATTCCATGACCAAGGGGATCAATATGAGTCGTCTGTTGGAGCACTCCCAACTTGACCTTGATCTTATCTATATTTATTAGCTATGCCACTCTAAAAAAAATTATAAATTGACCCCTCATTCTTGACATGAAGGAGGAAGGAGGGGAGAGGAAGAAGGTAAATTCTATGGAGCTTGAAGACTCCTGGAGCTCCACCCCGGCATCATCGTCGACAACTCTGTGTCATTAGGCCGCCATTGATGAACCTTTGGCTGACAATGACCGTCGAACCTTCATACACTACTAAAAAGAGAATGTAAAGACAGCACTAGCTAGCAGCGGTTTTTAAACTGCTGCTATAAATCATATATAACAGCGGTTTTAACCGCTACTAATAGATATGCACTATTTTATAACAGCGGTTGTATTTAAAATCACCCTAAGGTTACCTCTTTATCATACTCCAACCGATTCATGCCCTAGCCGCCGCGCTCTACCTCGCTCGAAGTCCCCGTCTGTCAAAACCAGCCTCCAGTTCCTCACCTAGCGCCGGAGAGAACTCAATACTTGCTTCTGGAGAGCTCGGTACCTGCTTTGTAGGGCCATCGAACGGCCACGTTGAGGGTCAGTCGCCACCGTTTGAACAGGAAGCCTAGGTTAGATTCGGCTTCCGTCGATGAAGAGGATCGAAGATTCTGCAAAAAAACTTCCTTGTATGATCACTCATCTCCTTTGTTTCCACCATATTCGAAGAAATTATCCAGAAAAAAATCTTTTATTTTAATGTTATTTTCATCTTTCAATCCATTTGTGTGAGATAAAAAAATGTTTGCTTGTGCAGTTGCTCAGCCCTGGAGCATCGCTAACAAAAGTTCAGGAAAGGTAAGCGATTTGTGCCAGGATTTAGTTAACGATAACTCTTAGAAAAACTGTACTGGAATAAATTCTTATTATTTTAGTTTTATTTCCATTATTTATGCAGAGGAGGAGAGGGCTGAAAGCTATGTGCCTGGAAAACGATTCAAAATGAGTAGGGAATAGAATGAAACATTGGAAATTTGTATGAAATTTGATGTATTTTTTGTTGGACGGGATGAGTTTTATGGATCAGTTCTGTAAAATTATATTTTTTTTGTTTTAATTGATATAGTTCTTACTCCGATTTGGAAGATTTTTTTGAACTTCTTATTATTGTTTTAATCTTTTCTGGCGAGTTTTGTTTGCTGAGGATCAGAACTTCGATGAGGACTCTTCTTCTTCTGTATCGATTTTTTTTTTCTAAAAATTATAGCTTTTTGTTGCGGTTTTTACCGCCACAAAACAAATCTACCCCAGCGGTCTCAAAACCGCCATGGAAGATCTTTGCAGCGGAGAGCAAATACACCGGTTTTATAGCAGTTTTAGAACCGCTGCAAGAAATTTAGTGGCGGTTATAACCGCCAGGAAAGCCTCAATTTAGTGCTGCGAAAACCTTTTTTTTTGTAGTGATATGGAAGCCGCTCACGAGCTTTCCTCCAGCCACAATCGCCCGACTACTGTACTTCCTACTACCGTTGCCCGCCGACTATTGTCTCTTTGACCATTCCCCTTTGACTACAGTTCCTCTTACCACCATTGCCCGCCTACTTACAATCTTTTCAACTATCGTTGCCCGACTACAGTCCTTCCAACCATGTAAAATTTTTTATGCTTCTTATGAATGTTGCACCATTCTTTCTTATCTGTCTATGTACTGGATCTTCATACAAGACTAGAATGCTAAACTTTATATCTATCTACCGCTGCGAATATTCCAGACACAATAAAACTAATTTGAATAATTTCAAATTAGAACAACCAGTTTCAAAAAACTTGTGAGTTTAATGAGGATTCTTTGAATGCAAAAACATATCCCTCGTTTATTTCACTCCACATAAACACACGAAGGAGATTTTTGACAAATTAATGTAGTGTGAGACATATATATAAAGTCTATTTTCCCTATGATAACCCTTTCAGGAAAAAAAAGTTAGATGCTGAGCTCCTAATATAGAAGAGAATAACAACGGTAAGAAAAATAGTTATTCATAAAAAAAAGTTAGATCAGCAGCTAAAATCTGATTTCTAATTTACATCTAATACTAATTTTTTTTATTCATAATATATTTTTCGTATTTACTTTCTAATAAAAAATAAGATAAATATTATGTAAAATAAGAAATCAGATTTAAATTAAAAAGTAACATTATTTTTAGTAAATACTAGTAAAAATTACTAAATAATATTAAATTTTAATTATGAAATTCATATTAATTTATTAATAAAAAAGATAAATATTTGTTTAAACTATTATTTTCTTTAAAAAAGATAAAATTAAAATAATAATAATATATTATGAATAAAAAATTTATGAAAAAAAGTTGTATTTTTATAAGGATTATGATAAATTAAAATTTTAAATTTTTTGATACATAATAAATTTTAAAAAATTTTAATTATAAATTATTTGTTAAAATACTAAAAAAATATGTGTTTACACTTAAAGTTTAAATAATTAGGCAGCTAATATAGTTTTAAATTATAAGTTACTTATAAAATTTGTCCTTGAGTGACAGGGGAGATGGAGCAGCTCTTCAGTCAACCAAATAAAATTTTCTAAGGAGATATTGCGCATACTGGCTTTGTTAAAGGAGATAATTGTTAATTGTGGAGACTAATTGGATGCCAAGAAAAAAAATAGATGCTCCTGATATCTTTAAGAGAAAAATTAGTTTGAAAATCTTGAATGACATTGAAGACTATGGGGAGCTGATTGCTGGTGATAAGGATATTATCGATATAAATAAGTAGGTAAATGTAGATGTTGTTTTTGGAGTAAAGTTAGAGAGAAGTGTAAGAATCATTGAACTTGAAATTGCTGTTGAGAAGCGAGTTAGAGTAGGTGAGGAATCATTGTCACGGTGCTTGTTTTAATCCACACATGTCTTTGTGAAGTTTACGAACTTGTGTCTTGTGTAGGAAATCAATAAAGTTGGGCAGTTGCAATACATAAATGTCTTCATGAAGTTTACTGTAAAGAAATGTGTTGGAGACATCAAGTTAGCAAGCGAACAGTCTAATGACGGTGTAAAGTAACGACATGAAGAAGTTGACTAGTTGGCATCTTAGCAATCAGGCTGAATGTTTCAGAGCAGTTGACTTTTTTATTTTTCGTATGCTGAGATGAAGGCTAATGCAGTGAGTTGACAATATACCAAAATTTTGGTGAATAGTTAAATGCAAATGGTTAACCAAGTGTTTCAGCAAAACATTACAATATTTCTCTTTAAATGAAAAAAATAATGAATTAACTAGAAAGCTGAATATTACAACTACACACAGGCTACATCATCAGCCACATCATACATATTTATCTATTTTTGTATATCTACCCATATAGCCCTTTCTTGATTAATATGTGTGTGTGTATCACAAATTTGTAAGGTTGAATGAATAAAGAATTTCATTTTTACTAGCTTTCTTTTTTTTTTTCTTGGGCTTCCATCCACTCACGATGGCTGGCCCGAAGGCTTAGTAATATGGTATCAATGAAACAACAACATTCTTCTGATTCTTGATTTGGGGCTTTTTGAGAAAAAATTAGCAAAGCAGCCCACATGTTATGGGATCGGATTTGGAACTCCCTCAACTCCTCCACCAACTTCGATCGTGTTATCATCTCTACGACTCCCCTCACCGGAGAGCCACCGCTTAACCTGTAGATCCGTGTAAGGACATGGCTCCACTGGTAATCTTGGTGGCACGGAGAAGAACAAGTTCTGCCTACAGCCACCGTGAATAAAATAAGAGAAACCCTGCCGATCTTTCAAGGCTCCTCCACATCACCCTCGTTACGTGGATCATCAGTAGGATCTTTCCATTCTATAGCTCATGAAGGTTATGTGATTGTTGATTTCTATATCTGAGATCACGGGGATCTCGCCACTTTAGATCTCATCATGATTTTACTACTTCATTCCAAATCATCGAACCGATCAACTCTAACCAAAGAGTTTGCCAAGAAGGTTATGGTTGATTTATTGAAGAGGACACCCCAGCATGAATAGGCAGATGAACACCTCTAATGATTCTAGGACACGATCTTTAATAGAAGATTCCTATTATCTCCAACATTCCAATAATCCTGATATTTCGTTGGTTTCACAAATTCTCATTGGTGACAACTGTGCTTTTTGGAGCCGTGCCATGGTAATTGCTCTATTTGCCAAAAATAAAATTGGATTCATAAATGGCATGTTAACAAAACCAGTAGGAGTTGATTCTAATCTTGCAAGTTCTTGGACAAGGAACAACAATGTTGTCATTTCCTGGATTCTAAGTTCAACATCCAAGGTAATTCCAACAAGTATTATATTTTAGAAAATGCTTTAGATATCTGGAACAATCTTATATATCAATTTCAACAAACCAATAGCCCCAAAAATTTTCAATTAAGGCATGAATTTATTAACCTAAAGTAAGAACATAATTCTGTTAGCATTTATTTCACAAAATTAAAAATGATTTGGGAAGAATTGAACAATTTTAGGTCCATATGCACTTGTGGTATGTGTTCTTGTGGGGGAATCAAGCAAAACACTTCCCACTACAAAAATGAGTACACCATGTCATTCCTCATGGGGCTCAATAAATCGTTCACACAAATAAGAGGGCAAATTCTTCTAATGGATTCTCTCCCACCTATCAATAAGGTCTTTGCTTTGATATCTCAAGAAAAAAACCAACTTAGTATTTCCCGAATGAATATTTTTCCTACCCTAAATGGAGAAGAATGTCAAGCATTTGCCATAAAATCTTCAAATAGGACCAAAGCTAACAATCACAATTATGCTAACACGAAACTTGGATCTACAAGATTTGTTTCCTCCCACATTAAAAGATCCAAGAAAGAATGACCATTCTATACATTTGCAATATCCACGATCACACAGGGGAAAGATGTTACAAGATACATGGATATCCTCCTTGTTATCAAAGTAGAAGGTCCAATACATATAAGGAGGCAATACAAAATGTTAATCAGATTTTAGCAAAAGGAATTTAAGATCCACATAGTGATCTAACATTCTTTCAATCGTTAAACAAGGACCAATATCAATAGTTACTAACAATTCTCCAACAATCTGAGCACCACCACACAAGGAAGTGAGACAAACACACAAAATATCAGTATGTGTCTTTCTTCTTTATTTAATTTACAAGCATATTCTGATCGACATTAGGTTATTGACTCAGGGGGGCATCTAAGCACATATGTCCAAATGTTAAATTGTTTACAAATTTAAAACATATAGCACATTCCACTATCACCTTATCAAATCACATGACTATTTCTGTTATACTTTGTGGTGACGTCAAATTAGATTCAAATTTGATTTTACATGTCTGTTTTATCTCAAATTTCAAATTTAATTTATTATCCGTCAGCGCTCTCAAAATGAATAAAAGGCTAATTGTCGCATTCTCCATGATTATTTTATTATTCATGAGTGCAACATCAAAAAGATGATTAGCAAGGGTGAAAGCATAGGGGATCTCTACATCCTTGACATTGGAAACCAAAATGCAGGTTTACATGTAAATAATATTTCTCTTCAAACTTGACATTATAGACTTAGGCATTCATCCTATGAAAAATTGGATCACTATAAGGACCATTTAAAATACAATGTATCCAAATTTGAAAGAAATAAAATTTACTACATTTGTCCTCTTACTAAACAACGTTTTCTATCTTTTAATTCTCACAATCATTTATCCAAAATTATTTTTAACTTAATTCATTGTGATATTTGGAGTCCATACCATGTTGCATCACACAATGGATATTGATTTTTTTTAACCTTAGTTGATGATTGTCTAGATTCACTTGGGTTATATGCTCAAACAAAAATTTGATGCCACATTTATAATTCCAAGATTCTTTAATATAATAGTTACCCAATTTGAAAAAAAAAACGTTTAGATCTGACAACATTAAAGAATACCTATCATAATTTTTTAAATCAAAAAGGTGTTCTATACCAGCTATCTTGTGTTGCTAGACCTCAACAAAACTCTATTATCAAACGAAAGCGTGAACACATATTAAATGAGGCTCGTGCATTATATTTCCAATCCAATATCCCCATCCAATTCTGGAATGAATGCATCATCACCGCCACTTTCCTAATCAACCAAACACCATCTCCTCTTTTAATCACAAAACATCATATGAACTTCTCTATAATACCGAGGCAGACTTTTCTATTTCAAAATCTTTGGGTGATTAGCATCACCTCCACACTTTGACTCATAGAACCAAATTTCAAGAGAGAGCTCGCATCTTTGTTTTCATAGGATATCCCCCTGGCATAACAGAATACAAACTATACGACCTAGCGATACAACAAATATTTATCTCTCGTGATGTCATCTTTCATGAAGATTAGTTTCCTTTTTAATCAACTACAAACAAAATCAAATATGTTGAGCTCTTTTTTGAATTAGTCATTCCTATACTAACCAATGAAACAAATTATAACTTTGAGCATCCTCATAATCATAATCATCAAGACCTTCAAGAAATTGCCACCAATCCACCAAAACAAATTCCTCGTAGGCATTCCATAAGAAACACAAAATAAGTGAATGACAAAAAGCAATGAAAGATGAACTTGATGCTTTAGAATTTAACAACACTTGGATTATAACCAATTTGCCCCCTCGAAAGAATATTATTTGATGTACATGTAAATATAAAATTAAATATAATTTTGATGGTTCTATTAATAAACGCAATGCCCGACTTGTCGCTAAGGGATACACATAACAAGAAAGAATAGATTTTGAAGAAACATATTCGCCGGTTGCCAAAATGATAAATATTAAGATTTTACTAACCCTTGCCACTAATCAAAATTAAAACTTGATCCAGTTGGACATCAATAATACTTTTTGTCACGGGCATTTACTTGAAGAAGTCTACATGGACTTACCACGTGATTATATCAGTAAGGGGGAGGTTTATCAGCATAAGCAAAATCTAACTTGTGTCTACATAAATTCATATATGGACTCTAACAGGCTTCACGACAATGGTATGCAAAATTCTCCCAATCACTCATCAGGGTTGGTTTTAAACAATTAAAATCAGATTATTTATTAAAGGAACTGGTTCTAAACCTCACAATTTTGTTAGTATATGCTGATTATATGATTATTACAGGATCATCTAATAAAGAAATAGATCTTACTAAGAAGTTTTCTAATTCACAATTCAACCTTAAATACCTCGATTCACTCAAATATTTCCTTGGACTTGAAATCGCACAATCAAGCACATGTATCATTCTCTCATAAAGACATTACACCTAACAACTCTTAGAAGATGCAAGTATGCTTGCTTGTAAGCCTAGAAATATTTGGACCTCGGAGCTACCTCAATGCAACAGATGGATACATACTACCAGACGCTAAACAAAACTGGCGCCTTGTTGGGCGATTACTATACCTTACATTATCAAGACCTGACATCACATTCGTTGTTCATAAGCTTTGTCAATTTTCGGCACAACCCCATACACCACATCTTACAATTGCCAACTTTCTGCTCCACTATCTCAAATCTACACCAGGACTAAGAATTTACTTTCCCCAAACTTCAAAGTATCAACTCAAAGCTTTCTCAGACACAGACTGAAGACCTTTTCCAAACACTAGAAAATATGTCAGTAGTTTTTTCATCTTTCTGGGAGAGTCACCAGTATCTTGAAAATCCAAAAAGTAAAACAATATTTATCGCTCGTCAACCAAAGATGAATATCATGCACTTGCCGTAACTATTAGTGAATTGGCTTGGATAGTTCAAATCTTAAAAGACTTTGAGGTACATACACAAACCTCGACTCTTATATTTTGTGATAATCAAGCTGCCATCCATATAACTACTAAACCAACTTTTCATGAATGAACCAAACACATCGAAATGAACTGCCACTTCATTCGTGACAAAGTCATCGATGGTTCCATCAAGCTCATGCTAATTTGGTCATCACATCAACTAACTGACATGTTTACCAAAGCTCTACCTCGTAGACCTCTCTCAATACCAATGTCCAAGATATCCATCAATAACATATAAAGCACATCTTGACGGGGAGTATTATAACTTCACATCGGCTACATCATTAGTTACTCCGTACATACTTATCTATTTTTGTATATCACAAATTTGTAAGGTTCAGTGAATAAGAATTTCCTTTTTATTAGCTTTCTTCCTTTTCTCTGGGCTTATCTCCCCTCACAATGGCTGGCCCGAAGGCTTCATAATACTGACGAAGGAAAGGGCGGAAAATGAGTTAGAATTGAAAACTTCTAAAGATCTCAAATTGGACCTTGCCCATAAGGACATCTCTAATATAATGTTGACATCTCTTGCCGATAGAGACTTCAATAAAATGAAATCATTATTTAAAAAAATTAAAGAACATAAAATGGCGTACTCCAAGGGTGAGTAGAAGCTTACTATTTTCTAAGTAGCTTTTTGGTATAAAAACTTTCTGAATTAGAAGTTTTTATAGTAGAAAGTTGGTTTATAAAACAGTAAAAAAAATTGTTCTAAATAAAGTTTAAGAATTCATTTGAGACAGCTTTCTTATGACCTTCTAAAGCAGCTTTTTCGTACAAAATATTTGAACTAGAATTCTTTTTTTTTTTTTTGTCGAGGAACCAATATGCTTTGCAGATTGTAAACCCCAGTCGACCTAGCAGGCTACCCACACCAATTAGCCCGAGCCAACGCTTAAGGCTTTTGCTGCCGCCTATGGGGATCGAACTCGGGACCTGAGCTTTGCCCAGCCGGTTCTTTCCCACACATGCTAAGCAGCGGTGGGTGAACTAAAAATTTTTGTACTTAAAAATTATTTTAAAAGCGATAAGAAAACTATCCCAAAATAACCTAAGATATCAACGTTGACACCAATTTTATCTAACAAAAGCTCGTTTTAATTGACAGATTACAACGTATCATCATGACGCAATAAAAAAAACAACACAGATCAGTGGATAACATTGTCAAATGGGGCGTTAAGGTTGTCGATGTAAAGATCTAACCCAAAAAAAAAAAAAAAGTTCAGAGGCAAATTGGACAATTTATTCTATAAATATAAAAAGAAGTGATAGAATAAGTATACGCAGTATCATATAAAGTCATATATTTTTTATAAAACACATAAATGATACCATCGATAGCTAATTCAGTAGATAAAATTGATGGAAGTTATTGCAAATATCTTAAATTTGAATTTCATTTACAATAATTTATGCTTTGGACACATCATTTAAAAAATTATGTATATTATTTTATGATGTCATTTAGAATTTAAAAAAAAAAAGAAAGAAGTTGAACCATTAAAGACTAAATTCTTAGCTGGTTCCAAAAGTCAATATGTAACTATTGCTATAATAAATACAAATTCAAGAAGCGGTAGAATTCAATTAACATTTTTCAACCGACATAGAGTAATTAAAATTCACCTCATATCTTCAATGTATTTTGACATAATGTTTTTCCCAGTTCGCGTAAAGAAAGAATCTTCAGTAGATAATGAGTCGTCTATAGCTAACCGACTGAAGAAAGCTATCATTATTTGTTGTACTTTGTTCAGGGTGCTCTAGTCTTAGATAATTAATCAAGTTACTGTTTTTTATTTTTTTTTAAATATTTAGATCAATTAAGACGAACTCATACATAAATTATATGCAAGACTCAAATTCAAAATCTCTTAGTTGATAGTCAAAACTTCTTTTGATTGGTGTGGTTTCTCGGTTGTGGTGGTTTTTTCGTCTGCTGTTGCTTTGGGTCCCTCCTTCGTGGAGGTTTTCATAGTTGGGTTTGGCTGCTCGGTTGGGGTGATTTTCAAATTTTGGTTGGGGGTTTGGCTGCTCAGTTGGGGTGATTTTGGTTGGTGCTGTGGGTTGATTGCTCTGTGTGTTTGGTCTTGGCGAGCTAGTTGTTGTTTTATGGTCTTTGGTTTCCATGATGTTTTTTGGGTTTGGCGGGTTTGTTTCCCATTGTGGGTTTGTGCTCTTGGCCTGTTCTTAGGTTTTGTTGGCTTTCCTTGTCTTGCAGGTCTTTGGTTGGTGGTCATTTAGCTTCATTTCAGGTGGCTAAGGATCTTCCTGCAACTTCTTTGATCTGGCTTGAACTCCTTTTGAGGGGTATTTGGTTGGAGCTGCCGTTTAGCTTTGCCTTCTCTCGGTCGTGTTGTTCATTTTTTATGAGTCCCTCTCTTTTTGCTTGTTTTTTGTAATAGTTTGAATCAATGACTCATAGATTTTGCTTTAATTGTTATATTTTTAGGGAGCTTATGATTCATTAAGAGCTTGTATTATTCTTTTAAATTAAGGTGTAGGTCCTATATGAGTTTTATTTTTAAAAAAATACTGTAACACTTACAGAAAATAAAAAAATTCATGAATTAACGCATCGGGTTAGAGAACTCAATAACTGCTTCTATGTATAATTTAGTGCTGAACTGCAGAGGAGTTGACTTAGGGCTTCCTCTCGAATTTCTTTTCCTAGAATCAAGCATGCAGTACATCAACTAAATAAGCTGCTGACAAGTCCAAAAAAAAAAATATCTTCGATAGGACACTCATTATGATTCTTTCAGTCCATGCGCTTCTATGAATTTTGTAGCCAGGTTAGCAATTCTCAACCGATAAATTAAATAGTCATACCAATATCCACGTACTTTACTATCTGCACATTCAACACACAACTTTTTTCAACAGTAATTAATATCCAGAAAGAAATGAAAGTCTAGATCACAACTACAAATTGCATAAGAACTTCACTTGTAATCAAGAAAAATCAAGATACCAACTCCTTAATTAATTATGACAAAAACGTTTGAAAATACACTGAAACTGCTATAATATATCACATGCACTCATTAACGATCAATCTTAATCGATCATAATCTATATGTATATATTTCAAATCATTATTTAATAGTATATTAATAATACTGCACTGCTCTAAGCTCACATGGAAAACAAGGCGACTGTCTCCAGGCATCTCCATGCATCCTCACCATTTTCAAAGCCTTCTCCTTCGTCGACGATTGCCCGTCATCAACATGAATCAAGCCCAACAACTTCTTCACCGCTCCACAAACCATCATTTCGTCAACCACTTTCTTCGTCGGCAAAAAACTACAGACTAACCACAGCACTTTAACCCCTAGCTTCGTCTCCGCGTCGAACTCTCTCCCTATTTTGCTGGAAACCGCTGCAACTCCCAACGCGTGATCTGCAAAGGCCCATCTCCCCTCCGCGCACTCGCACAATCTTTTCAGAAGCAACAGCGTTCTCTCCCCTTTGTGTCTTCCAGCATCAGGAAGCAACTCGATCAGCACGCAAACCGCTCCGGCTTCGATAGCGCTTAGACGATTAGGTTTGGAATTTGCTAAAGCGGTTAAAAGGAGATCCAGGGAAGATGAGCTAAGCCGAGTGGAAATATCGTCGGAGAGGAGATCGAGAAGAGCTTTGAAGGCGTCGTTGTTGTGATGGAGCTGGTCGGTGAAAGAAGGATTGACTGTTGACATTCTTTGTAGGATGGTTATAGCATCGAGTCTTGCTTCAGCGCTGCCGCGCTGGAGAATGACAAGTATAGAGTTGATGATGTCCTTATTTGAAAGAAGCTCGATGGATTCGTCGTCGTAGTCGAAAGGAAGGGCGTTGAGAAGTCCGAGCGCTTCCTCGCAAGCTCGGAAGGCGGTGTAATCGGAGGAGTGGTCAATGATTATGCGGCGGAGAGCTTCGACACCGCCGGAGGCGATGAAGAGGGAGTGGTTTTGGGTGGTGAAGGAGCGGAGTTTTTTCAGGGAGTTGGCTTTGAAAGGGGAGGATTTGATGGAGGAAAAGATGGAAGTAAGTTGGAGGTGTTGGGATGAGGAAGGGGAAGAAGGGGAGGGATATTGGTGTTGGTTGCGCCATGAGAGGATGAGGTTTTTGAGTGTGTGGTTGGGGATCAGCTCGAAGGAGGAGAGGAGTTGCATGGTGGCCGGACAGGTGGTTTTGTTGTAGGTAAAAAGCCATTTCTCGATGCTGCGGCGTTCGTAGGAGATGCCGCTGGAGACGGTGACTGGGTTTTCCATTAGTTCTAAGGAGATGGGGCATCTGAACATGGATGGGAACTCAGGGTCCGTAGTCATATTCTTCTTCTTCTTCTTCTTCTTCTTCTAATATTGGATTTTACTAGTTTTTGAATGTGGAAGAGGGGCTGGATGGATTAGCAGAGAAGGGAAAGAAGTCGTCGGTATATAATAAAGCAGGGAAAAGAGAGGAGCTCCTGATATAATAACATCAGGAGCATAAATATTTAAAAATCTACCTAATCTAATTATAAAAGTAAAAAGAAAAATGATTAGGAGTTAATTATGAAGTCGACAGTAGTATAATTTTTTTTGAGTGATGAACATCAAAGAGCAAATGGTAATAAAAATAATGTCAGCATGTGATATATTATTATTGAATCACCATAGCGCTAACACCAAAACTAATAGTTTAGTCAAAATTTTAAATCAAGTCCACATGCAATTAATAAAAATAATAATAATGATATTTTACATGGAGAATTTTGCATTAAGGTATGATTTGTCTTAGAAGTTTTTTAGATTTTTTTAAAGAATTTTAATAGAAAAATAATTAATATTTCATAAATTTTAAAATAAATTCAGTAAATTTGATATTTAACTTTGTTTATTTTTTTCTGTAACATATTTAAAATTTGTAATTATTTATACCAATGTTTTGACATAATGTTTGAAAATTTGTGGACCTAAAATATTATTTAAAATTGACAGAATAAAAATATAGTATATTGATTAGAGGTGTAAGTGAGTCAAGCCGGCTCAAACTCGACACGCTAACAAGCTTGTGAGACGAGCTTATCGAGTGTCAAGCTCGCATATTAATCAAGCTTGAATTTGAGCTTGATGAAATTCTGCTCGTGGGCTCATGAGCTTGCTCGATTAGGTAAATATTTATGAGCAGAAAAATAATCTTATTTTTTAATTTATGTAATTTAAAAGTAAACTCACCTCTCTTATCTCCATTTAAAAAACCTACAAAAAGTTGTATTATTCCAATACTATTGATAAACATTTATTTTTTTATTAATTATTTTTTAAATTTCTTTGATGAGTTAAATATTACTATGTTCATAAAAACAATAATTTATTAAAATTATAAAAAGTAAAATTTTGCTTTAAAAATATAACAATTTTGAATATTGTATGGTAATCTCTTAAATTATATAAATATCCTGAATGTTATATAGAGCTGTTTTATAGTTCATCTAAAATAACCTTTTTTAATATTTTTATATTAATATCTTATGCTTCATACAAATATTGTGCTATCTACGAATAATAATTTAAAATCATCGATTGATTTTATATCACCAGCTTCTGAAGTATTTATAAAGTAAATTGTTAAATTAATGTGAAAAAAATAAATTCATTATTATAATTGCAGAAAACATTTTTTAAACATAAAAAAATCTGAAAAATATTAATAAAGCCACAAACAAAAAATATATATATTTTAGACTTAAACCAGCGTTTTAAAAAGTCAATATATTTGACTCATCAGCGGCGGCCAAACAAGGTTGAAGTTGGGATGTTTACCGAATGGCTGGAGAAATAATAAATGTACACCTGCATTTAACATCGCAACGGACACCAGAAATGTACTGTGTTCCATTAAATGCCATGTGTCATGAGCAGGAATTTTTGAGCAGAAGTGGGCGTAAGTTCGAGTGGATATAGCTGGTAAGTATTAGGATTTTAATATATGAATATCTGGAATTCAACGGCGCTTTTATGCAAAAACTTTCCATAAAGCGCTTGAAAATTCAAAATAGAATGGTCTAAGGGGAAATAAAACAATATAATATACACAATTTCTTTAATTAGTTTTTTTTGCTAGAAAGTCAAAATAAACAAAATAATATAATATTCTATAAAATAACATAAATATTGAATTTTGAGTTAGCTGTACTATAAAATAAATTTAAATGCGATTTTCAAAAATAAAATATTACAGTTATTACATAAACATTTTATTTTTTAAAATTAGTATTTTTTAGTTTTGTTCATTTATTTGTTATTTTTTTAAATATTGGGCGTTGATCATGAAGTATCTAATTTTTTATCCTTTCATATGATTTATCGGTTTCTTAATGCAAATATTTTTTAGACAGTCTATATATATAATTTCTTATTGAAAAATCATTAGAAAATGGGTTATATGATTTAGGGTTTAGGATATGTTTATAATAACTTTTTTATTATTTTATTTTTTAAATCGTAGTCATAGTTCTATTAGTTACTATTTTTTTGTTACTTTTTTCAAAATTTTATAATAAAAAGCTATTTTTTACAATAAATTTTAAGAAAAATTAATTTTCCCATAAGAGCTTAACAACAAACTTTACAAAAAGCTATAATCATCCCAAAGCTTTAATTTTGCACAAATATTTTAATTTTTTTTGAAAAAATTAAATAATACTTAAAATTTATACAAGTAAGTTTTCTTGTGATAAAATTAGATTAGCCATATTGTAGTAAAGGAACTATCATTATTCTTGTTGAGAAGAATGAGCACCTAAGTGAAGGAAAATTTATTACGTGCAGTGTTCGGACACTTTTGAAGGCCAGTGCATTAGGTGATATGGTGCATCTGAATTGACCTCCGAACACGTTCGAACTTCGCACAGAATAATCTCTCTGGCTGAGAAAATGTATTTTAAAGAAAATAAGGTTATTAGATTTTATAATTTGACTGACTGCAATTAAAATATCACGTGAATTTTTAATTTAATAAATATATTCAAAATCTCTTAAAAATTTTCACGATCAAAATAAATAAATATATATTACATTTTTAAAAATATTTTTTAATTAATTATCAACCAAATGAGCCTTTAGAAAATTTTTTTAATTTTTATCGTGCATACTCATATAAATTAAATTATATAATTGGTTAAGTGACTCAAAGAAAACAAATTATCAAACTTGTTTAAGAATTAAATAGCTCGAATGCAACTCCAAAATTTCTTACTAAATACTCAGTTGCTTTAAGATCTAAGAATTTGAATTGATATCTGTGCTTGATCGAAAAAATAATGTATAAAGGAGGAAGAAGTAAAAAATGTTTGCAAAGGAGCACATAATAGAAGGAAAAAAAAAAATAATAGTAAGGAATATATTAAGAGGATAAAGTGGAAGTAAATTAAATCAAGGAGGTGAGTGAGTAAGGCTTCGTTTGCGACTTCTTTCTTACTGTTTTATAAAGTTGTTGTAGAGAAAATAATTTTTTAAAATTATTATAAAAAGTTATTTTCCAAAATAAGTTTTTCTTTTTTGAAAATGGTGAAAAATAATGGCCAAACAAAAATTATAATTATAATATGAAAAGCAAAACAGTGAGAAAGCTATCCCAAACGAAACCTAAGAGTTTATTTGAATTAGCTGTACTTTCCAAATAGTTGCCGCCATTTTATTTATATTTGGCTGTAACTTTTTTTTATATATTTTTATAATTTATATAATGAGAAGTAGCATTTTGCTATTATCATACAGTAGTTGTAAGAAATCATTTTTTTAGAAGAAAAAAATTATAATACTTACAATAACTCTCAGATTTTTTTTTTTTTTTTCCGTAACAATTCTATGCCCATTGGCCATTTTTACAAACGGCTGGAGTTGATCCAAACAAATCCCAAGTGTCTGAAAATGTCGATAAAGAAAGCAAGAAGGGTCATTTCTTAAGAGAAAACTCACCAAATTCTTCGGCCGATTTTTTTGTAGGAAATTAACGCCAGATCAAATTGACAAAAGATTTGGATTTTTTTTAAAGAAGGAGCATGATGTTTAATTTAAATTAGGAATAGGAGCATAGTATTAAAAAAAATTAAAAAAGAAGCAAACTATCCAATTATTTGGCTTATGCGACATTTTGTTTGACGCATTGCTACAACAATTTTAGAATTTAATCCGGCAGACTGGTGCAAATGCACCAAATCATTTGGTACATTCTTTAGAATACGTCATTCTGTTTGATAGTTTACTTCTTTTTAAATTTTTTTAATATTATGCTCATATTGCTAATTTAAATTAATCATCATGCTCTTTCTTTAAAAAGAAAATCATTAACAGTCAATACTTTATCAATGTCATTGGATTTTCAAGCGGATTATTCAACACATCCTTGTCAATTTATTTCTGATGGATTTCGTTGGACTTCCCTTTGAAAATAATATTTCCAGCAGATTATTGATCATTGGAAAGTGCTTCCGACATTGGTTTAATTACTAGCGGTATCAAACAGGTTTTTTTAATAGTTTTGAGCTGTTACTTTCGCCATAAAATATTAAAATGAATGTTTTTAAAAAATGAAGCTATCATTATAAAAAGTTTTATCTCACTATTTTTTATATTAAGTCCTTTTTTATTATTTTTTTTTAATAATTTCTCATTCTTTTTATAATTTTATTATAATATTCAAGTTTGTAAAAATTGAACCGTAGAATGAGAGGTTCACGATTCGACCGGTCAAACCGAGGTTGAACCGAATAACGTAATAAATACTAATTTTATTAAAATAAAATAAAATTACTTTATACGAGTTAACATCCGGAGCCACAATTATTTCAATGGATGCATTCTAAAACAAAATAGATATAAGAAAATAGCTTTATTCTAGATGTTGTCTTTGTTCTTTCTAAAACAAATCTTATATATGTTACATCAATCATAATAATTATGAGATGATCTTTACGAAATAATTTAACAAAAAGTTAAACATGTTCTATATGAAGCAATTTAGCACACTTTGTGGTTCCAAGTTCTCGCACGAGGTGATCTGGCCATCCCATGACTTCCGGTTCCCGCACAGAATGACCAAAACAACTAATAAGAATTTCATTGGGGAAGGAATGCATACCCATCGAGCCTCTATTGTGCCTCACGGTCCAGGCAACAGCTATAAAAATTAAAGGTAATAATAAAGTTCTCTAATTTATACAAAACTGCAGCTACTTTAAGATAATTTAGTTAGAAAGAACAACATTAAAGTTCTGTATTTTATATACAAAGTAGCATGTAGCTAATGATATAAGAGTAGCCATTTTATATGAGTATTGCAAACATATAAGAGCAGCATTCAGAAATTTGAACAGAACACTTCTAGCTATGGGCTTTCCGCCGGATAAACAAAACAACTGCAAACAAAAAATCGAAAACCAAGACAATTTTAATTTATTTTATTTTTTCTTAACCCAACGGAGATCACAAACTCAAACATTAAAAAACAAAAAAAACCAAAACAAAACCTAAAAAAATTAGATTTCTAAAGAACTTACATCCCACTATTTGGTTGCTTGATGCTTGCGTTGAGAAGAGCCTTCGACCTTCGTCATGGTCGAGTTCGCCGACTAAGAGAAACCCCGAGACGTGGAACGTAAGGTCGAAAGGGTGAAATGCCGAACCTATTCAACGGAAGGTCGAACAGGCGAACGAGGACGAATGGGATTGGAAAAGTGCCGAATAGGAATATTAATTTTTTTCTTCCTTGCATTTTTCTCTACGCCATTTGATGTAAATCGGACATATCATATTTCGCCCCAATTGAACCGGATGATTTTTAAAAACCGGCACCAGTTCGCCGGTTCGACCGCCGGGCCATCTAGTTTTGGCCGGTTTTTCTGTATGTCTTAAAAATTTTTAATCATTTTCTGAGCTGTCTATAATCTACATAACCTTTTTTTATATGAAAATATGATCTCTATGCCCAATTGGCCGCCGGCCCGCCATAAAATATGATAAGCTCATCATCCAATCCCCTGAGGTCGAAATTTTTTTAGTAGAGATCGATCTCAAGAACAAATTAAATTAGTACTTCTGCTTACATATTTCTTTCTTCCTTTTTATCCACCACCTCATCATCCCTTAAACTAATTTTAGGGGAGAGGTAGTGTTGACATCTTGATTAATTTCTTAGCTACTTAAGTTCAAGTTGGCCTAGCTAGCTTGCACGGGACAGAATTTTTTTTTTTTCAAGAAAGATTCCAAAAAACATATGCCCTTACAAGGTCATGCAAACTTAGCCAAATCATGTCAATGGTCTGATTATTTTTTTATTCAAATAATCAATAAATAGTTAAAAGATTTCGGCCAAACTATTGACATCAAATAAATACATGTTCATATAATAAATGCATGTTCATATATTTATTCTCACCACCCACCCCTTTTTAAGTAGTTATTAACAAATCAAGATTTATTTAGGATAGTTTTTTTAATACTTTTTAAAGCAACTTTTTCGTATAAAAATTTTTTGTACTAAAAATTTGATTTAGAAAGCAGTAAGAAGGCTGTCCTGAACGAAACCTTAAGGGTGCACAACTTATCTTTGCTTAATTGTAGCAAATATAAAAATAATCTAGTTCATATGCCAAAGTTTTAAAATGATTCCCCAATTGTATTGAATGGAGATAGCTTCTTAATAGACATATGTGCATTAGATGCAAACATGGTGTGTTCAAGGATGTGTGCATCTCTCTATATGTTCATACAAATATGAGTGTATATATATATATATACTATTATTATGTCATGTGTTCTTGTAGCTTTTGGGTGTTTTTACTGGAAATGATGATTGGTTTTTAACATGAAATGTTAAAGTTGGATAATGAGCTTTATGAGTTATCTTACTATGTTTTAAGTGTTATTTTTAAGAAATTGTCAGCAGATTGAGAATAAGCTCAAGATAAAAACTATGTAAGTTGCCTATATGTGCTAAGTGTTACTGTATTTGAAGTTCTAATCATTTTTTTATGTCTATTGTAGATTCATATTTGTAACGGACGTGGTCGTTACACCTACCTATGTTATTGTGATTGCTATAAAATATTTATGGCAAGTGCTTAGTTTGTTGAGTGTTCTGCACTTCAATGTGACTGTGTTTTCTCATATTATTATTATTTTATGTTTACCATTCTTTACCACATAACACCTATAGATTTTGAAAAAAGATTTTAGCGTATCACAAGAAAGAGATGCAAAAAAATTGTTCGAAATGTAAAAGTGATACCATATGTGTATTATGCATTTTTTTTATGTCAATTTTAACTTCGTAGGAAGATGCAAAAGAAGATGTAAGCTTCAAATGGCTGGAGACTTGCACTATTATATGAATAACTCATGTGTCCCTAAGCTGATATGTTTTTCGGTATCTGAGCAAAAATTGTCTTTACCTTAAGTAATTTGATTCTTCAAACTTTAAAGATCTGTTATATTTTGGCATGTGAGTGAAACAAGAAATTTAAAATTATTTTCTTTGTGAGTGATTTTTGCAAAAGAAAAGTCCTTACAAATTCTATTCGGATCATAGAATTTCTTCATCATTTTCTAGCACTTTTATGATAGATGAATGATTATGAGTTATATATATAATTTGACATTTTCTAGCTCTTTTATTACTGGGAAGACATTACTTGCAAAAATATTGGCAAGATTTGTAAATGTACCTTTTGTCATTGTATTTAGACTAAGTATATAATTAGTCTATACATCAACAAATAATCAAGTAAGCAATATTTAATCCTGAAGGAAGTTTGGTAATACAAAGTTGTCATATAGTTAAACAAAGTTTAAGTGATCAATTTAAAACTATAAGAAAAACATTTTATTATTGTTTAATTCCTGATAGTTTATTTTTTTTCTTATTTTTTAATGTTTCACATGAAAGGGTTGTAAAAAATACTAAATACAGCGGTTCTGCAGCTATTTTAGAACCAGTGGGGTAGATATTGAAGCGTTTATTTTAGCAATGGTGTTAACCGTTGCTAAAACGGTCGTGTAGCGATTTTAGAGCCGCTACAATATTTTTTGTAGCGATTAAAACCGCCGCGAAAACTCCTATAAAGTGCTACAAAAGCTCATTTTTTTGGTAGAATGTATGTTAAATATGCGTCAAGTTGGATGGACAGAACAAATCTTCTAGAGAAGTAGAAACATTTGAAAAGGGCGATTATATAACTAATTAAAGGCTCATTTTCGTTTTTGCTTAACTTATAAAAATATTATTCGGATTTAATTCAAAAAAAAAAGAACAAAACTTCTTTTTGCATGTTTAGTTTTTCTGCAACTTCAATATTATTTTAAAATTAGTCAACTACTTTAGCCATTAACAAGCATGGAGCATCGATCATCATATCCTCTTATAAATATAGATGTGAAGCAAGCAAAAAAATGATTAGTCTAATTGTTTCTAATCGAGTAATAGAATAATAATCGATTCTAGCTCTTTTAGGGTTTAGGGTTTAAGGAGAGGGAGGAAGGAGGAGGAGGGTATATTCATGTCTAAAAATATTCAATTTTTATATTTATTTTTATAATATTCAAAATTTTAAATGATAGCAAAAATAACATTAATTTATGTGAAATGAAATATACTTTTTTATATTCATATTTTAATATGATTCAAATATTAAAATGTTATATAAATGAATACAAATTTTAAAAATTAGATATATAAATATTATGTGATATGTATATATATCACCCAACCAAAAAAAAAATGCAATCAGTAGAAGAAAGGTTGTAGGTTTAGGTAGCAATCTCTAGACTGCATATATATATATATATATATATATATATATATATATATATATATATATATATATATAGAGAGAGAGAAAGATGCACTAATCTAGAGGTGCAAACGAGTCAAGCCGACTCTCGAGCCGGCTCGGACTCGACTAGGTAACAGGCTCGACGAGTCGAGCTTATCAAGCTCGCGAGTAGAGCTCGAACATAATTTTGAGCTCGACGGCTTATCGAGCTCAAGCTCGAACAGGCCGCTGCTCGACTCGACAGCTTGTCAAGCAGCACGATGGCGGAGCTTGCGGGCGGGAAAACCAAAACACGAGCGGGAAATCCAAAACACGAGCGGGAAATCCAAAACACGAGCGGGAAATCCAAAATGCGAGTGGGAAAACGACGGCGGACACGACTACGAGCTCAGGAAGAGACGACGGTTGACAGTTATGCTCAGGGCGACGACAGACAAGCACTCGACGGTTACGCTCGGGATGACAATGGTCGATAGTTACGCTCGGGACTACAATTTAATTTGAGACAGTTTTTTTTATATATATATATAAAAGTCTGCCTGGATGACAAATTTTTTTATAATTATTTCAAAATTTTATTGCGGCAATTATTTTTAAGAAAACATAATTAAAATTGCTCTTGAATAATAATAATAATTACAAAAATAAAGGTACACAGTAGATAGCAGAAGAAATGAATTAATCGAACCTTCGATAAATAAGAATAAAATAATTTCCTGCATCTAAATTGTTCACACACATAGTAAGAGTCAACCCATAAAGACGATGTCAGCCATGCCATGTGAGTGAATGAAATAATGCCTTACATGTATTGAATTCCGATCAACTTCTTATCGCTATTTCATTTCGTTTTTCTTATCTTAGTTGGTGTGATACATTGAACACAAATGCTTTTTCAAATTTCTTTTCATTCACTCCTATTTTTTTTATTTTTTATTTATTTTAGCTTTTCAATTTTCTTATTGCAATAACTAAAAAAAATATTATATGTACATTTGTGGTTGTTGCTCATAAGATGAAAGAGACTTAGATTTTGTTTGGAACAGTTTTCTTACTATTTCTTAAAGCAGCTTTCTAATTAGTACAAAAATTAAAATTTTTTTACTAAAAAGCTGCATTAAAAAGCTATAAAAAAGACGTTCCAAATAAAGCTTTAGATACTAATTGCTTATCAATAAATTTAGATTTTATTTAAAATAGCTTTTTATTACTTTCTAAAATAATTTTTTAATAAAAAAATTTCTAAAATTATCTACTAGAAGTCTAGAAAGCAATAAGAAATTATAGCCGCCTCAGACAGATCCTAACTCTTGTGATTTATTAATTATTGAAATTTCATGTAAAATAACCTGTATATATATTCTATACATTATTTGATTTTCTTTGATTTTTTTGCTTGCAATAAAGAAAAATAACTTTGAAGAACACCAATCAAAATTGGAATGCTTGGGAGTCCAGTTTTGATGGCTTGAATCACGGGTTCTCCGCCTCCATCAGGAGCACGTAGCTGTCGCCAACTTTCACAGATCTCATATATATGCAGTCGGCAGTCCAATGCATACTTATAAGCTTCACATGCATCAGTCAACTAATCAAATTCAGTATTATAAACAAAAAACTTTTGGTTTGTTCACTCAACTAATATGCATGCTTGGATTCATAATATTTTTCCTAGGGCTCGGATACGTGATTGGAATCAGAATATTAAGAATAATTGAGAAATAATAAATCATTTAATTATGATATATGCTTAAAATGATTAATATTAGGATGTCAAGAGTCGAGTGTGGATGTCATATTAGACGTCGAGAGGGAGACGACAATTCTGTCGAGAGCCGCACATCGATGTTGTGTAATAAGCATCAAACATCGATGTTGAGACAACGTCGGCTCTTCGATATCAAGGCAATATCTGTCGTCGATGTTGAGATGACATGGGGCAAAGATGAGATATTGAGGTTGTGTAGGGCGTGATTGTGGGTTTAGAAATTGCTGACATTGAGCATAAATGTCAAGACAGTATCAGACTTCAATGTTGAGATGATTTTAAAACATTAATGTTGTAACGACGTTGAAGAGATGACATCATGCGATATTGTGAAACCTTAGTTATAACCCGCTAGAAAGATATGAAAATGGGCATGTTTGGAGAATAAGATATTGAGTACAAATGATTCATTTGGGGATGTGGAGTAAAAATAAGAAATTTAATTTTTATTTTTATAGTAAATAAAAATTTGAAGTACACAAAATTACATTTAAAAAAATTTAGAAAATATTTAAGAGGCATGTTGGTCAGGCATGTCCAATTTATTTTTAATATTTTTTTAATTGAACACATCTTCAACGCTTTCGACACATATCAAGGGCATGTTGTATCTAATACTTTTTGAACACTGCATACCCCTCAAATGAAAAGTGTCAGTACATCATAATCTAAGAGTTTCCATAAGGGTGTAAATGAATCGAGTTGAACTCTCAAGTCACCCTTAACATGAGCTTAAGCTTAATATATAATTGAGTTCAAGCTCAAGCTCTTGCTTGATGCTATAAGTTTGAGTCTGCACAAAAAATTGGCCATTTATTATGAAAGAGATGAAATAATTTGTATTCAAATAATTCCTTAACCCTAAAATATTAAAAAGGATGAGAAATTTGAGAAAAAATAATAAAAAACTACTTGATATAAAAAAAGTGAGATATAAATTTTAAAATCCTGTATCAAAATTATTAAATTCTAATATATTTTAAAAATATTTAATATTAATTATTTTTTAAATGAGTTGACTTAATTTTTTTATGAAAATGAGTTGAGTTTGAATAAATATTTTGAGATATTTTTTTAATTTATATTGTAATTATGATTTTTTATTAATGATGATTTGCATTTTTTATATATTTGTTTATTTGTGTATGTCTAATTTTGTTTAAAAAAAAAAGCTTGAAAATTTTAAATGTTTTACAATTCAAGCCAAACCATGCTGAGCATAAGTTGATCAAATTCCTTGAAGTTCGATCAAATCGAACATAAATATCATATTTATGAATAATTTTGAACACCAAAATAAAAATAATAATTTTATTTTCATATTTGAAATAAAATAAATAAATTATTAATTTTCAAAATAATAAAATTTTTTTTTTCTGTCTGCAATCATCAGATCAAATGGGCACTTTATATTTTTGTTTATAATTATTATCATTTGATTTAAGAAATATTATGCAATTATGTTTAACGTGAAGCTTTTATCTTTATATTTTCTTATAATTATAAAGATTTTAATTTAAATGATTAAGCCAATAATTTCTTTTTATTTAGGGGCTGTTTGGTTGACTAAAAAAGAAATGCAGTATAAAAGAAATAGAATATAAAATGAATAGTTTGTAGTTGTTTAGATGAGTGTAAAGTAAATTCAAGTGAATGATTTTTTTTTGTTTGATTTGAAATAAAATAAATGCAGTTGTAAAATTTAAAAATGGTGGTGACAGCCGGGTGGCGGTGATGGCTGGAGGCGACAGTGGTGGTCGAAGGCGGCGATGATGACTGATGGCTGAATTTAAATGATTTACACTACATTTTTTTTATTTCACTTTGCATTTATTTTTCATCCAACCAAACACTAAAATTTTTAAAATCATGCATTTTAAATACTTTACACACATTTATGTAATCCAACCAAATAGCCCCTCAAAGAATGAAGACTTGCACTACTTAAAATAGTTTGATGGAGAAGCTATTTTTTGGCCTAAAAATTTGTAGTGTTTAGGTGAGAATGAAAAGTAGAATGAAAAAATTGCAACTATTATATGTCCTAAAGGACTCCATAATAATTAAAAAAATATATTTTCAAAATCAAGTTTGCCATTATAGAAAAGTTATTAAATCTTAAACTTCCATAAAATATAAATTGCAGATGGGAGTTTGACTTTTTGTAGCGCATATTTCACCCATTTGAGCTAATATCTCTATTGTATTTATCATTATGGCAAATATAATTCAAAACATTTTTTGATGGATAATTTCTTATATTTAACTATGCTAGTTAAAATTTGAGATGAATATACTCATTTTTTTTATTGATGTGAATTATCTTTCTTTATCAAAATTAAAATTGAATTTAATTAATATTAAGTCATTTTTTATTACTTAGCATAAATTTAATCATAAATTTCTTACACGTATATACGGGACTTCGAATCTGAGACATCTAGGTTAAAAGCTTAAGTCTCGAAAATTTTAAAGCTGTGGTACTCCTTTGCCTAATCCAATTAGAAAAACGAAACAAAATAATAATAAGTTTCATTTGAGTGATACAAAAACCACTTATTATCAGAACAAAAACTCAACTTTTAAGAATGAAAATTGCCAGTTTTAAACCTAAAAAATCAAAATTGCTGGCGTGAATACTTGTATAAATGGTAAGTAACCTCTAAATAATGTGAACAATTTCTAGCCAAATTCAACCGCCGACATGGAATCAAAACCATCATGACATGCGCTAAGTGATCTTCTTCTCTCTTGCAGCAACCCATGCCTGCTTTTGCCTTTGCCTCCAAGCCGGCATCTTGCCCGGGAAAGCCCACCGCAGGACCCTCTCCCATCCATAACATCCCAAAAACATTAGGGCAGCCCAGAGCAACAACTTCACGCCCATCCCTTCCGGAAGGGGAACAAGCTTCAGCCAGTCATTCAGATCCCTGAATAAATCTGAGGTGATCACGACAAAGAAACCCATAGCAGCAAACAGAGCATACCGGAAGGGCTTGTTTTCTGATATGCTTTGGTTAAAAGGACGGCCCATGTAGTTCACAGCAAAGGTTGCGACCTGAATCATCATGTTCACCATGTAGGACACAGTATTGACAATATTTGGGTGGAATTCAGAATCAGGTTCAATGCATTCCTCGGGCATGTGTTTTGCAGCTTCATTGACGGCTGAAATGAGGAAAATCAGGTGCATGGCAAACTGACCGAGGAGAGAGAGAAAAACATAGGCACAGAAGATGTTAGGGTGGGGGCGGGAAGAGGACAGTGTTTGTAGAGGACGGGCATGTGAGATGAATAGGAAGAAGGCAGCAGTGAAGATGCCACTGATTGTAGCTTGCATGTCACCCAGCTTTACACCATCCAAGTACATTACACTCAACACATACGCTGTCGCAAGGCAATTGAGGCCTAGGATCTTGAACATTTGTAGGGTGGTTACCAGTGTGCTTCTTCCTTGCCGAATGATATCAAGAGTTGGGGAAACTGAAGCATGTTTTGCTGTGAAAGGTGAAGCCATAGAGGCATCCCCAAGTTTGACAACTGGAGCGCCGCGTCCATCACCCTCCTCATTCATCTCATCCAATACCTTCTTGAGCTTCAGACGCTGCTTCTCTGCTGCTGATAGGTGGCGGTTGGAAGGCACTGATTGGTTTGAAGATTCTGTTGATGACCTTGGCTTCTTCTGCTTTGCAGTTTTACCATCCACAGAGGATGCTTGTGAAGTTGCATCTCCCGTTTGAGTTGGAGGCATAGCATTTAATAGAGCAATGCCAACATGGGCCTGAAGATTCAATGTAATTAGTTTATTACTATGCAGCGCAGCATGAGATATAATTGAAAAAAATAAATTAAATACAGCAACAAACTTTATCCAAGAAACCATTAAGTTAAGGCTTCATAATTCTCAGATCAAGAAATTTGAAAAAAAATCTAACATCATTCTGTTTTCCAAATGGACAGTCACGTACAATTAAAGATAAAATACTCTTCCTTTTTCACTGATCGTTGACAAGGGACCTTGCAAATCAGTTGATTTCCTTTTTAGCAGACTTTTTTTAAAGGGTAAATCACAAGTTAGCCCCTTAAAAGAAATTAAAAATGAAATAGCACATGAGGGTAGAAAGGCAGCAACAATTGGTCTCTGCAACTCAAACCAAAACATGCAAATACTTGCAGTTGCTTTCAGATGAAAACAATGAAATTACCTTCATAAGCCTATGCATGATAACATTAAAAATAGGTTCCATAACATTGTTTTCTCACTCAAAATTTAGGAATCATTTAAAGCTACTTGGAAAGTATTTCACAAAACTTGTTTTTCATAGGGATCTTAACACAGGTCCACGTCCTATGACCAATTATGAGACAAAACTTAACAGCAGGCTGTCCATTTTTATCAAGCTTCATTTATCGGCATACCAAATTTTCTTGTACATTTTTAAAAACCAGAAGCAAGTTTGAGGGTTGATGTAACTTTGAAAATCAATAGAAAAATTTATATCAAAACTAATGAAATAAATACAAATTGAAATTTTGTTAGTGCTAGAGTGTTTCTCAGTAGCGACATACTATGACTTAGCCTGGTTGTGACAAGGTGACAAGCAGATAAGATTTTGCTAGGACATTGTGAATTAGGCAGTGCATAATAATTTAACCTGATTATGGTGTGAAGCATGTTAAAGGTTGGCTACAACTCAAACCATTTGTGTGCAAAATAAGCAATTATTAACTAGGTCTAATACTAAGATTAAATTTCTTAAATGGAATTCAAGGACTTTGAATAATGTGAGAGGATTTGGGAACAATCTGATTTGATGAAGAATAAATATTATTGTTTGTTTACAACAAACTAACTGGAAGGGTGAAAACCCCAATAACATTGGGGAGAAGTGATAGAACACAATGATTTAAAGAAGAATAATATTATTGCTTGGTTACAAAAGCGAAAAGGAAAAAAGTGAAAAACGCTAGGAAATTGGTAAAAATTTAAGCTATTGTAAGTTAAAAAATACTAAAATGATGTTAGTATAAATATGGATAAAGAGTTGACAGATAAAATTACTTAGATGAGATAAATTAGGTTTGTAACAAATTAAATTATATTAAGATAACTATTGCCCAGTATATCATACATGGTTAGTGCCTATGCTCCTCAACTTGGCTTACTAAATAGTTCAAAAATTAACTTTAGGAAAAGGTGAATAAACTGTTGTAGTTTATTGTAGAGAAAGGAAGTATATTTGAGACTCAAATGGAATGGACATGTCGATTTTCATAGGATGGGCTATGAGAGGATCCATGATGGGGTATGGAAATAGGGAGAACGTCTTATGATCTGAAATAGCAAATACATACTTCAAGAAATGAGAAGAACACTAAATAACTTATAAAAGTGGAGCCAACAGATCATAAATAGATTTCTTTTCATTTAAAATAAATGATAAAAATCTTGCAAAAACTGTAAGCTGATTCTATAAGATGATTGGATTGCACAACATAAAATAGTAGTTATAGATGCATATCTTAAAAATTCGAACCTCATTTCTATAATATGATTCGACCCTCATTTCTTAGATATGTATAAGATCATTGCAATTTCATTTTATTTTTTTGTTTTCTATTTATGTTGACCTCTAACTTAAAGCCAAGGAAAAGAAATAAAAAAAATCAAATATAAAATTACCTCTGCTAGGCGGCCCATCTCGTATCTCTGTCGTGCCCACACCGCAGCAGCTACAGTCCCCATCTCCTGCAAACGGCGCCATCTCAGAGCAGAATATGGAGACATCATGCTCGTCTCGATCGCTATCCCCGCTCCTCGTTAAAAGCCAACCGAATGGAGCCTTCAAGCTGGTCGCTTCTTCCACGAACTCAAAATCCGACTTCTTCTCAACCCTGCCTCTACCTGTTCCGAGCCCAAGCAGCAACAAAGACCCCCCATCCCGACCTCCAGTGCGAAGACCGAACTCCCCCCTCCTTTTGCCTCTTTTTTGCACGTCAGAGCCGAGCTCCTCTCCGATCTCCCGCAAGCTTGCTCCCGCCGAATCCCTGCCCTCTTCCTCACAACCTCCCCAAGTCCCGATCTCCAAGCCACAAGAATCCCTAGGTCTAGCCGACCTCACCTCCTTCGTGGCCGACCGACTTCGCTCCATCTACGACATTCCCTCCCAGTCGGATCGGAAGCAATGACTGGAGCTCGCTCGATCCTCCTTTGGCGCGCTTCTTCTGCCCTCCGTTGCGGTTCGACTTTGCTCTGTCGTCGACGCTCCCTTCCTGTCAAATAGGAAGTTACGACATTTTTAATCGGAAGCAACAATAGGAACTAGCTCTCTGTGGAGGTAATTTTCTACCTCTCGCGTGCTTCTTCGGCCAACCTCTGTAAATCAGCCGAACTACAGGATTGATAAATTCGAGATTTATGATTAAGAGAGGAAATGGAGGATTTATATCGCTATAAAATTTAATTGTTTCCTAATTTTCCTCTAATCCTTTTTTTAATTAATCTGAATTAATTATAATTTAATTATTTTTAATTGTAATTAATTACTAATAATGATAACTAATTACAATTAATTACTTAATTATAATTAATTATCATTATGATTAATTAATTATTATTAATTATTGTTAATTAATAATAATGATAAATATTTATAATTAGTAACTTAATTATAATTAATTATCATTACTTTAATTAATTATTATTAATTTTAATTAATTTTAATAGATCAAAATTAATTATTTTAATTATAATTAATTAATAATATTGATAATTAGTTTTAATTAGTTACTTAATTTAATTAATTATCTTTAATTTTAATTAATTATATTTAATTATGATCAATTATAATTAATTAAAGTTAATTTAAATAAAAGAAAGAGAAAAATGCTCTTGCCTTGCCTCGATCCACGAGCCTCCACCGTCAATTGCCAAGGTATAACCCCTAAACATTAAGACTCCGAGAGCCCACTTTCGTCGTTGGCAGCGGACCAGAAAACCACCTATGCACGCGCTTTATTGCTCGTGGTGGGATGGGACCCCGGTGCGGTGCCTACGACGAGGCGGGTAATCACCTTAGGCCTCATTTCGACGTTTGCGGTGGACCGAAAAACCACCTATGCACGCGCTTTATTGCGCGTGGTAGGACGGGACCCCGGTGCGGTGCCTACGACGAAACGTGGTTATCTATAAGTACCCTCGAGCGGGGGGAAAGCAAACTGTCTTCTTTTGAAACATGTACCGTCGAAGACCCCATGCACGCGCTTTATTGTGTGTGGTGGGAATGAAGACCACGGCCGAGGTGTCTAAGGACACCTACCATGCACGCGCTTTATTGCGCGTGGTGGGAAGGCCCAGACTCCTGTTGTTTTTCCCCTAAACAGGGGAGACGCCGGGAGGCTGCCAAAATTTCGGGTGAATTTGAGACTGTACTTGGACTTGCTTGAACTCAAAAGAAGAGGACCGAAACTAAAACTTGAGCCTACTACTTGAACTCAAGCAAGGATTTGAACTCAAAAAGACCACATGAACTGAACATGAATTGAGCCTAAATCGAACTTAAATGAACTCAAATACAAAAGAAATCGAGCATAAATTTGGACTTGCAATAAATGACAATGAAATGGGCTCAAATTGAACTCAAATTGGAGCAAAGTTTGAGCTACAGAAGACTTGTTTTGGACTTGAACTTGAACCCTACAATGTCGAAGGGGATTTGATAATGAACTATACTCAATTCGAATTGAGCACAAAGAATTTGAATGAACCATAAGGACTCGTACTTGGACTCTATTTGGATATTGATATGGACAATAAAATGATCTTGAACTTCATTTCACTTAAAAGTGAACCATGGTTTAAAGGTCATGAACTCAAACCAAAGCTTGGACAAATGAAAGGGACTTGAATGAATTTGAATTCAAACAAGTGACAATGAACAGTAGGGAACCATTTCTTGAACTCAAATGACTTTGAGCTTGACTTGAATATAATGATGGGGACTTGTATCAAACTCGAACAACAGAAGACTTGAAAAATCCATAATGATTGTGACATTCCACATGCAAATATATGCTAAGGACTCATTGTAAATCACTTTTCAAGGTGGAGCGATTTGGTATGCAAGCAAACAGTGACTTGTAGTTGACAATATTTGTACAACTTGACCTTGCACATCGAATTGAACATTGGGCAAATGCAAAAGGACTGAATGAAAGGTCAAACTCTAAGAAATCTAAGTGTTAATCAATGCGGTTGATTGTGCAAATAAAGAAATGCAAATGAATGATGATATCAAACTCATCATGAATATTGAACCACCCTTGGGGACAAAGAGCTTGCAAGTAGAGTTTGTTTGCAAGAAAAAGATTACAAAGTCATGACACATAGCCTCCTACAAATACACATAGTGACAAATGTGATGTTCACAAACAATACCAAGGATGTTATCAGTCATGCTATGAGTTAAAGGTTAAAATGGCAAGATCACAAGTAAAACAAGAGAGGTGTTGAGGAGACAGCACTCTTTGTTATCAATACAAATCAATAAAAAAAAATGAAATGAGCACATGATAGTCTAGTACCAACCAGATGCAGTAGTTTTCCATAAACCAAGACAACAAATTGCAATGAGTATAGATGCTTGCAAGAAATGATAGAAGACCCGTCGTATACCCAACGCACCACTATGAGCAAACACAAAAGAGAACTACGGCAGATATGAACTCCTACGAGCCGCTGTAGGAAATCCTACTGTGTATCTAATGTGCTATTCAAAAGTGAAATACAAAGTTAATGTATCAAATACGAGTCCCTACGAGTTGTCGTGGAAGATTCGTTGTACACCCAATGTGTCAACCACAAGCAAAAAAATAGAGTAACTATAATAAATGCATGTGACCAGCACTAGAAGATTTGTATGCAAAGTAATGATTACGAATAAAGGCATCATGCAAATGCAGTCATCTATGAATAGCAAGCAGGAGATTCGTTAGTGCACTACAATCCCCCTGCAGTAAGCAACTAGTGCACGACGGTCAGCCTGCACAAAGCAACGAACAGCTCAATCCCCGAGCTACTGTAAGACGCCACCGGATCCACAACATCCGTACAAGCAGACAGAAGGCGTTTACAAATATTCTAAAAGTACCCCCGCACATGTGCACCTTAATTTGTATACACATAGGAACACAAAAGGGGTAAATACAACCATAACCCGCATGGGCCCCGGCGAGCGTGTTATTGGTACACACGTGACGTCTAGGGATGCTGCGCGGGTCAATAAGTGAATTCAAGTTCGAGCCCGATCCTTCTATCCAGGTAGATAGGAATCGACACGGCTTGAACTATTAAACGAATATACAGCCGCGGGGTGGACTGGGATATTTGTTTTATACGTTCATATTAGGCCTTCAAGGCTTATAATCAAGAGAATTCACCAATAAAGGTACAAAGCCTACGAAACCCGATCCTCTATCGACAGCCCGATAGAGTCGACAAGGTTCAACCCATAAATACAAAGGACCCTAAAGTCACCCCGATAATGGCCGTGTTGAATGCATATCTCAACCGGAGGGATTAACTCTAATACTTTCAAATGCCTTCCAAGCTCCACCCAAACACCTATAAAACTCCAAAGCTCTACAAAAATCCCCAAGATCTCAAAATATTTAAAAATGAAATCTTACCATCAAACACTCAAAATAAAATCCATCCACCCTCCACAACAGTTTGCCGATGTGGACAAATCTGAAAATAACTGCAGCTCACAAAGAGCTAATGCCTGGTCAAAAATATCACTAAGATTCATTCTCGAACAATCTCCTGCCAGCAAAGACGTGGTACGAGTCCTCTAACTGGCAGTTTCGCCGCCAAATGGCACTGCAGGATAAACGGTTATGACTCGGGGCCCTCTGAACCAGGTGGTCGCCGCCAAATGACACCATTATATTATGGTTATGGCCAGAGCCCGTATGCTCCCCAATGGCATCAAATCCTTGAGATATGAATCAATAGGATATGATCGATAGGGCACAAAGCCCTCTGTTAGCTAAGGTGGATTCAAATTTGTCCCCTGAGACAAATATCCACCCCAGGTCTACAAGGTACCCTTGGATGAAGCAACCCATGGCTGCCGACAAGGATCCTTCTGTCAGGTTGGGTCGACTACCTCCTCTGACTAAGTAGACCAGGGACCACGATGGCCCGGGATGATGGAACCATGAGATCTTGATCGGGTCTATCATCCATTCCCCCACCATCCGCTTTAAGTGCAAGGTGGTGAAAATTTCTGTTTTAAATATTAAAATCTTCAAACTTTCAAACCTTCAACCCATGCTGCTACTATATGCCAGATATACGTATTTTTACGTATCTGATTGACGACTAGCCTTAATCGAAAGTTCTCTCTCGTTATCGGGAGGGGTAATTAACTATAGGGGTTGCGCCTATAGGAAACCAGAACTCAGATCATAAAGTCCTCGCAAAATGAGGGCGAAATCTCTGGGTAGTGTCTTATCTACAGACCCATCTGCCATCCAAAATTTACCCCGGAACTTAATTTCGTTAAAACTCCCCTTCGAAGAAAGCATTAAGTGGGCGGAGGCCGGGGCCGAATTTTTGGAGCCCACAATTTAAATCATCTTTGTTAGTTTTTATTCACATCTTATATCTTAGGTATGCATAAGAACATTGCCATTTCTTTTTTTTCATAACAATTTCATTTTTTTTACTAAACATTTGTTTATGTAACACTGTTGTTATCAAATCCCAAATCCTGAATGAGAAAAGTGGATGATTGCATTATGTAGTAAACAACTAGCTTAAAATTTGTTGAATAATCATAACATGAATCTTTTAATACATTGTGTAAAGCTAGGGCGTTCCCTATAAGCAACGTGCTGTATGACTTGAATATAATGAGAAGTGTGCAAGGGTCGCTGCACCAGTGCCCAAATGTAGTGTTAAATAGGCAAGGATTTACATATCATGGACAGATGTGGGCAAAGAAGCTAGTCCGTAAAACTAAAATTAGGATATAAACTTGAAAATATAGGTTTGCTTACAGACAAATTAATGGAATTAATATATATTATGATTCATAGAAAAATAAATATTCTATGCATTCATGAAATAAATAGGTTGGAGAGAAGGCTAAGGAGATTGATAGTTTAAGATTTAAAAGCATTCATAGTGGCTATGATTTTGGAACGACTACTGAAGGTGATAAGACTATATTAGATTTTGTTGTAGCTTATATTTTTGTAATTGATAATATCTTATTTAAAAAAAGAGATGAGCATCTCATCACTTATAAGAATATATATAATAAAGCTCAAATTAATTATTTTCTTAATAAGAAAAATAAATCGTTTAGATTGCAAAGATTGTAAAGTTATTCCGAGTAAAAGTTTATGTATTCAATATAGCTTATTAGTTTTGGACTTTAAGATGAATGAGCAGAATATTAAAAAAAAAGTAAAATATTATTCTATGATTAAATGGAGTCATTTAAAGAATGCTGACAAAAATATTTTTTAGAGTAAAATTCTAGATCTTAAGATTTTGTCTATGCATGAGGAAGCTAATGTTATATGGAAAAAAAATAGCTAGTGATATTAAGAATGTCGCAAAGGATATCTTTGGAGTATCAAAACAAAAATCTCATATAGTAAAAATAGTTTTTGGTAGAATCAAAATGTGCAAGAAAATATAAAAAATAAGAAGCTTTGTTATAAAAATTAATTTAGATGAAAAAACTTTGTAATTTGGGAATGATATAAAGAGGCCTGTAATGAGTCTAAAAAAGCAATATGCGATACAAAGATTTTAACTTTCAATAATTTATATAATATATTAGATACTAAGGAGGGAGAAAGATATATGTATAAGTTAGCCAAGCAAAGAGATAGTAGTAAGGATTTAATTCAAGTTAAGTGCATTAAGAATGAAGATCAAAAAGTGTTTTTATTAGAAGAAGAAATTTATTAAAGGTGGATGAGATATTTTGTTAAGTTTTTCAATGAAAATTTTAAGAATACGATTGACTTTAGTGATGTTAGAATCCTAAATGAAAATGGAGATTTTTGTTTTTATCAACGTATTAGTAAAATTGAAGTTAGAGAGGCTTTAAGGAAAATGAAGTATAGAAAAGCTGTTGGATCTGATGATATTCAAATTGAGGTGTGGAAATGCTTAGGAGATAAAGGAATTTTTTGGCTTACCAAGCTTTTTCATATTATTTTGAATAATAAAAAGATGTCAGATGAGTGGAGAATGAGTGCGTTGATTCCGATTTTTAAGAATAAAGGTAATGCACAAGATTGTGTGAATTATAGAGGAATTAAGTTAATGTGTCATACTTTAAAACTATGTGAGAGATTTATGGAGCATAGGTTACGACATGATACTAATGTTTCTCAAAATCAATTTGAATTCATGCTGAGTAGGTCTACTATGGAAGCTATACATTTATTGAGAGGTTTGATGGGAAGTATAGAGAGAATAAGGAGGATCTAGAAAAGAAATGAATTAATAATGTTTTTATTCAAGTCATTAAGGATATGTATGGAGGAGTTATTAATTGTGTTCAAATACAAGATGGTTTGACCAAGCATTTTCCTATTTCAGTTGGATTACAGCAAGGATCAACCTTAAGCCCATATTTTTTTTTGCTTTAGTCATGGATGTTCTTACTAGACATTTGCAAGAGGTTGTATCCTAGTGTATGCTTTTGCTGATGATATTCTTCTTATTAATAAGACTAAAGAGGGAGTTGATGGTAAACTTGAATTATGGAGGTCAACCTTATAGTCTAAAGGTTTTCATTTAAATAGATCTAAAACCAAATATATGGAGTGTGATTTTAGTAGTAATAGATCTAGTGGGGGGATTGTGAATTTGGGCAATCAAGTCATTAATAAGAGTACACATTTTAGATATCTTAGGTCTATTGTTCAGAGTAATGGTGAAATAAATGGGGATATTATTAGTAGAATTCATGTTGGATGGTTGAAGTGGAGGAATGCATCGGGCTTGTTGTGTGATAGAAAAGCCCCCTCAAACTAATGGTAAATTTTATAAGATGGTGGTGAGACTTGGAATGCTTTATGGCGCATAATTTATGTTAAGAAAGGTAGAGGTAGACCTAAAAAGACTTGGATAGAAAATATTAGAAATGACATTGCTTTATTGGACTTAAATGAGAATTTGACTCTTAATAAGATAATGGGGAAAAAATATTCATATGGACGACCCCACGTAATGGGATAAAGGCTTGATGATGTTGTTGTTATTGTTGAAACATTTGTTTATAAATCTTGTTTTTGAAACTAATTAAAATGATTTCTAGTTGAGTCAAAATCAAAAGATTGCAAGTCAACTTAAAATCAATATTGAGTTTGAGATTAGTACAACACGCTCAAATTAAATTTCTAATCAACCTTGTAAGATAATATATTAAGGTTTAATGGTTAAAATAAAGAAAAACCACACGATAAGAGGATATCATGGAGATTTTAAGGAAAACTTTATAAAATTTTAATTAAACTAATAATGTTATGTGGATCTTAGTGTCGGAAAATTTAAAAAAAAAAGTGGTTGATAACAAAGTTGAGAATGGTGGAAATGAAAAATGTTATGATGGATATAAAACAGAACTAAGAACAATAAAGTTAGGAATGAATATCTTAGAGGGAATGTGGGTGAATGATCTACTGAAAAGAAGATAATTAAAACTAGATTTAGGTGGTTTGAACAACAACCAATGGCAGAAAATGCAGAGAAATAGATAAAATTAACGTCGAATGATTAAGAAGAAGAAGAGGTTAGACCTAGTGTAATATGGGTAGAAGTTGATCAAAATAATTTGTGAAGAATATTCTAACTCATCAGAAAAACATTCAGTTGATAATGAATGAAATAATATAATTGATAACGAGACCTTACATGATTGTGCGACAAGGCAAATGAAGATGATGTAGAAATGTTTTGTTAACACACTTCAATGACTAATTTGTGATATATTTTGGAAACAAATAATATCACATAATCACAGCAATTACATGACAATGCTACAAGTATAAGATAAAATAGAAACTAAGCAGGAATCCACCATCCAAAGCTAAAAAAATCAAAGTTTAGAAGAAATAAGCCAAAAAAAAAAAAGTTTAGAAGATGGGCCATGAATTTCACATCACTTAAAATTATGACCTAAGAACTTTCAAAACAAGTCATCAAAATGAAAATCTAACAGAGAACTACTTTTGTACAAGGAAAAGCAAATTACAAATAAACTTTATCAACATCAACGCAAATCTAAAACAAAATAGATATAATTTGATGGGACAAGACTACTAGATACATAATGTACCATGGTTTAAAATTCAGCAATAAGAGACATATCTCAAGATTAGCTTCAGTGCAATTTTGAAAGAAATGTCATTAGGCTTACGCCTCACAATGAGGTCGAAATGTGCCCTATGTAATTTGTAAGAGGCACAAGCCTCAAAAGCTAGGGTTTAAGTGATTAAATTTTTTAATTTATAAATTTCCTATATAAAATAAATCCTATTTTGTTATTTCTCTACACCAAAATCTAAAACAAACATAATCTAGAAACATAATAGCATGCATCTCCTTGACTTTCAGTTGCATGTTGCACTCGCACCCAATGCCACTTGCACCAATAATCGCAACTGAGGATGAGAGGAGAGAAAGAAACTAACTATAATGATGATTTTTAATTAAGATTTACAAAATAATAAGAGTGGGGGAGACATCAATTCATAAAATATTATCTTAATGACTTCGAATACATAATTATTATATTGAACTAGTGAGAGAGACTTATTATTATGGTCTTACTTTCATATTACTAATTATGTTCTATTTTTTATAAATTTAATTATTTAATTTTGAGACTTACGTCTCAACATGTCAGGATTATACCTTGCCTCATAGATAGAAAATAATACAAAATCACACAAATTCAAACTTTATAGCGTACGTTGTTACAACATGCTTAGGGGCTGACTCTCCTACACTAACTTATGAGCCAACAAGTCTTTCCGTATCTCACATCACCCACATAACCATGCAAGTCCCAAAGAGTAATAGAACACTTGACCTTCTAGCTCTCCCTCCCCTTCGACTTCTCAAGATCGGCCAAGTTCATGCCTTGGCATCTCCCACACAGTTACACTAGCCTTAGAGAACGATGGAGATGAAGCAAAATCAGACCTCATATTCTTGGAGGAAAGAGTAAAATAAAATGCCTTTGCTTTTATATTTTCTCACTAAAATTTTTTCTCATTAGAATTCATAATTTTTATCTAATTTTTTGTCTAAGCTCAAAAATCTTTTTTTTTTCTCTACATATCATGTTTAGCTTTGAAATTTTTAAAATTTGAATTTTTGAATTTGCACTTTATTTTGTTGTGTTTTCTTTTTAAAATTACTTTGTTTTTTTTTTTTTCAATTTTATATCTATGATATATATAAGAACATTGCAATTTCCTTCTTTCATAGAAATTTAATTTATTCCGTTTTCACTAAACATTTATTTATGAATCTTGATTTCAAGACTATCAAAATAATTCAAGTTTATTCAAAATCAAAAGATTTAAACCTCAGTCAGCTAAACTTGAAATCAATATCAATTTCAAGCCAAGTAGAACATAATAATTCAAGTTCAAGCTTAGTCCAAATAGCTAAAATTAGACTAATTATCAATCATAAATGAGTATATTTTATGGCTGAATGGTTAAAATTGATAAATGCCTTGGGATTATGGTAAGATAAGACAATATGATGAGGACATCTACAGGATATTCTAGCGCAAGGAGACATCGAAGATCTACGGCTGTGATCGTGCCTATTTATTTATTTTTATCTATTTTATGTATTTGATTTGTTATTGTTCTTTTTCCCTTTCTACCCTCACTTGAGAGCTTTGTCTTATGTATGCCCTAGGGGCAATAGTGTCTTTATTATTTTCCTTCATGTATTGGGCTATTTAAAGCCTTCCCCTCCCTTGGAGAGGGGATGATGAATGTTTAATGAAATTTTTACTTTTCCTTCTTGAGTGAGCACTAGAGAAGCGAGAGAGCCCAAGGTAAGGGCAAATGCAATACCCACCAGTCATTGGAAGAATCCGTGGCTCGTGATTTATTTTTATTTTCCTTGGTTTTCCTTCACCTCCCCTCGTCGGTTCCTCTTTTTCCTCCACCTACCCGTCTCCCCTTTTGTTCTTCCACCGCCGGCCACCCTTGGCCTTCACAAAATCCATAACAACCCAACCATCTCAAGCCCACCGCCGGCCTACCCCTCCTTACCCTCCCAACTGACCCATCCAAACCACTCCTTTCCCCCTTGCCGCCGTCCAAGTGCCACCGCCATATCCTCCACCATACCCCACCACCAGCCATACCCCTTCCCATCCCATAAATTTCCCATTAATTGTTTGATTGCTTTCCTAATTTAGGCAGGCAAGATATGGAGGGAACTTTGAATTCAAATTCAAAAGATTTGGATCCATTTCTTTTCCTAATTCTCCTATTTTAAATTAGGCAACTTTCTTATTTCACAAAATCTGAAATCAATCTCAGATTTTTTTCCTCCTACTAATTTAATTGCTTGGGCCCACAATCCCAACTAATTAAATTCTCCTAAATCCCTCCCAAGCCCCCTCCCTCCTCTTAATTTGTTTTCCTAATTTAGATTGGTGATAATTAAGAAATAATTTGAATTCAAATTCAATTGAATTTGAAATTCATATTCTTTCTTAATCTTCTTGATCTATTTTTGGAAAGTTTCCATAATTAATCCCAAATCAAATCCAAATTGAATTCGATTTAATCCTTGGCCAAATTTAGAGCAACCTTAATTAGGAAATCCCTAAATTAAGAAAATCTGAAATAAATCTCAGATTTGATTTAAGAGCCTAATTCAATCCCTTGGGCCCACATGCACTAAACTTAAATACCCAATTTCCCTTTTAAATCCTTTTCCAAAATTAAAGGATTAATTGGGGAAACAAATCCCCACTTTCTTTCCACCAATTCCCTCCCCACATTGTTCAGATTTCCCCTGAATTTTTTGCTTGGTGTACCCCTAGTCCAGCAAGAGCACTTGCTGTCCAGCAACCTAAAAGACCACAATTGGTTGTTCGAAGTTTCCCGGAGCACAGAAGAACAGTCCAAAGTTTTCTGAACCTGAGAAAGTGTTGTCCAGAATCTGTCCCAGGTTTTCTGCTTGCTGTCCCAAGCCTCCAGCAGGAATTCGTTGCTGTTCAATCCTCTAAGAAACCACTGTTGTTGTCCAGAACTTCCTGGAATTGCTGTTCCAAATTTCCGGCTGCTGTTCAAGGTGTCTAGGAAGCTTGTGATTGCTGGCCACTCCGTTCCCAACCTTTAGACGACCTTACAGGAGTTCGCATCTCTTTGTCTTTGGGCAAACTTGACATCCGACTCTCTATCTTCATAGTTGTATTCTCAAATGTGGTTTATTATATTCACGAAGATAGTGTTAATGCTTTTCCACTAAACCTAGTAATTGGAAGAGTTGAGTGAGGGATCTCCTTGTAGTGACTAGTCTTATTGTTAACATAGGGATCTCTTGTTGAAAACCATCCATGTATGTAGCGTTACATGAATTGATTGTTTTGCGATCTTAATTTCTATGCATGTGATTTGACCTAAGCTTGTTTTATCACCTTATTATTTTACCTTCGCATTTAAATCAGCATAAGTTTTATTTAATATAATTTTCTAAATATTAAGCGTGCAAATTCCTTCAATTAATTCATCTTCACATGTATGTTCTACATCACAATATCAAGGTGATTGAGGTAAATTTTATAAAATTGCAATTAAGTCAATATGCTATATTGATCTGATTGTTGGGACATTTAAAAAAAAATTACTAGTTAAGTTGAGCAACGTGGAAATGGGAACATCAAGAATGGGGCAAATCTAGGAACGATAAATTTATGAAATAATATATTAAAAAGATGGTTGGAGTTGCATACATTGAAGACAAGATAATTGAAAATAAACTGATATGATTTGAACATGTATAATAAAGGGTAGAAATGCAAATAAGTAGATAAAATTAATGTCAGAGAATAGGTAGACCTAAGTTAACATGGATAAGGCTAATGTTGATCAAAATGATTTGTAAAGAAAATTTTAACTCCTCAGCCAACACTTATTAAAAACTAATAAGAAAATTAGGATTTATAAACCTGACCCAAAATAGTTGTGATAAGGCTAATGATGATCAACCGCATGCTCCATTTGTCACCCTAGTAGGCATCCTTCACTAGCATTCCTCACAACTAGCAGCCCTTCGCAGGCACTCCACATTTGATCAGCCTGTGCTTTATTATTGGCAAGTTTTTTGGCAATAGCCTGTAACAAATCATCACAATCTACCATCCTCCTTTTAAGGCAAAACCAACTCCGATTTTGCATGATGAGGAAATCTTTGAGTTGATATCATTTTTTTTCTCTTTTGTTGGCATGATTTCCATGGGCAAATCTGCTATAGAGATTGCTTGTAACTTTATTGATGATCTGTGCTTCGTTGGGGATTGTACTATTGAACTTATCAATTCTAATCATGTTTTATTTTATTATCCCAAGAATTCACTGATGAGGACATCAGTCAGAGATTTCGACACGTGTACCGTCAACGATGACGATGATCGACGGCTACGATTTAGAGCCTTTACCTTTGATGTATTTCATGTTATATGTATTTTATTTTATGTTTTCCTAGTTTACCCTTCATGGATATTGAGTCTCTTTATAGCCCCGAGGGCATTAGTGTCGTTTTCTTTTCTTTAGTTTTGAGACCTATATATTGGTCCCTATGCTTTGTATTGAAGGATGATGAATGAAATTTCAGATTTTTGTTTCTAGATCTCTTAGTGAGTTCTTGTGAGGAGTGATCCCTAGGCGAGGGCCAAGCACCACCCACCAGTAGGAGCCAGGACTTGTGGTTAGTTTCTTCTTTATCTTTCCCTTCACCAACACCACCTCCGGCATATTTTCCCACCTCCCAGCCGACCAAACCAGCCCCCTCCCCAAACCTCCACACATCAGTTTTGGTATCAGAGCGAGTTCTTTTCCTTGGTTTGTCATTTCTTTTCGTTGGCTTTTGTCCGTGGTCGGTGTGGTCAAATCTGATGCATGTAAGAAGGGGGGGGGGGGGTCAAATCAAAATTAAAAAAATGTCTCTTCCCTTCCCTTTGTGCCCCCTCGGTTTCCCCTCTTGCCCACTCGGTTTTTGGTAAACTGATGCAAGCTAACTAGAGAGAAAAGCCAGATAAAGAGAACAATAGGCAACACTTGCTATATTAGATTCAAATAGTAGCAATCATCCACCAATCTTCAAAATAAAATGAAAAATTGAAACCAATCGAAACAAAAGAAAAATAAAAAGGCGCTATCCTCAGAACAACCGTAAGAACGGTTTCCTCACATGCATCGAAAAGTAGGTAAAGTAAAGTATGTGCTTAGGGCTAGCAAACTGATGGTCCACCACATCAAGAAAGTCCAATCGTCCAACCCAAACTCCTCCGGCAAATACTTCCAAATCAGCCAACCAACAGCACCACAAGCTCAAGAAGAAAGCTACAGGTGGAATGACACTTGCGTAGAGAAGAAGAGGTAAGAAGCCAAGACGAAGTAGAGAGGAGAAAGGAAATGGAAAAAGCTCTCAAGCTTTTCCAAAGAGAAGAACCCTCAGGTTTTGGTGGCTATGCCAAGCAAATTTTCAACAACCTTTTCCATCCAAAAACATTTCATATATATAGGCACAAGAAGGAAACCAAACAGCCATAGCACCTCCAACTAAACCAATTAGATTTAGGGAAATGAAAGGCCATTAGTCACTAACAGCAGTTTCCAGGTTCGGCACAGGAAGCAGAGGAAGAAATGCCACGGGAAAAGCAGACGGGATGGAACCGAAGGGGCAAACCAGCGAACAAGACAGCGGGCACAGGAAGCCCAGCAGAACTCACGGGAAACAGCAAAACCACCAAAAACCGAAGGGTGCAAGGGGGGAAACCGAGAAGGCAAGAGGGGAAACCGAGGGGGCACAAAGGGAAGGGAAGACACATTTTTTTAATTTTGATTTGACCCCCCCTTTGCATGCATCAGATTCTCCCATACTTGAAAAACTCATCTCCCAATGAGGATGCTTTGAAATTGAACCACGCTTCCGCTGCGCCACTCTGATGATCTTGTTTTAATTTGTGCATTTGATCTTCGTATGTCAAATCCTTAGCTTTGATCAATGCCTCGAATTTTCTTTTGATCTCTTCTTGTTCTTGAACAAATTGATTATGGAGTTGTCTCTTCTTCTTTTCGAACTTTTCTCTGCTTAGGATCATTCTTTCCTGAATCTTGTAGAACTCCTTCTGGATAGGATTGGTAGACTCGCCTTGCGTCGGAACCCATCGACTTGTTGGACTTTGGACTTCAAAATCACATGGCTGATTTTCACCAACAATAGACTTGACTTTGATACCAATTTGATGCAAGCAAAGATTTGGAGAAGAGCCTAAATTTTTGCTTACTAATAAAAAGACTCTTACATATACCTTTGACCACATACAACGATAAGAAACTACTAAAAATTAAACCAAATACAACATTTTATAAAATAACACTTACAACTCTTTGACATCAAACAAAAACATTTCCTAAAGTTGCATTTGCTTTAGAAGAAAGATACATATGGAGTGGTACTTGTGGAGAGAAGAAGGAGATAAGAAGCCCGAGACGAAAGAGGAGAAGCTCGCAAGCTTTCCTAGAGGGGAAGGAGAAGAGTTGGATAAAGCTCGCAAGCTTTTCCAAGACAAGAAACCCGCAGGTTTTGGCTTTCAAAAATTATCACATATATCTCCCTCTTTTTCTAATACAAAACATCTTATATTTATAGGTAAAAAGAAGGAAACTAAATAGCCCCAAAAACTCTTCAAATTCCTCATTAAATGCAGGAAATGAAAGGCCAACAGTCACCAAACAGCAGCCCCAAAATCAGCATCCCAAAAGACAATTTCTGGATACAGCAGCCCCAAAAACTGCACAGGAAACAGGGAAAAAAAGCCACGGGAACAACAGGCGGAATGGAACCGAAGGGGCAAACCAACGAACAAGACAGCCAGCACGGGAAGCCCAGCCAGCAAAGCCACGGAAGCCAACCAGCAAAGCCACGGGAAAACCACCCAGGTGAGGGACCCGAAGAGGCAACAAGGGGAAGCCAGCTAGGGAATCACGGGAAGAGCAAAAACCACAAAAAACCGAGTGGGCAAGAGGGGAAACCGAGGGGGCACAAAGGGAAGGGAAGAGACATTTTTTAATTTTGACTTGACGCCCCCCCCCCCCCCCCCCCCCTTGCATGCATCACAAACTGATGGGCAAATGAAAGTTGTTGATAGGAGCTTAGGCAACCTCCTTAGGACCTTAGTAGGTGAACATATTCGGGACTGGGATTCCAAGTTACCTATCGCTGAATTTGCTTATAATAATTCGGTCAACCAAACCACTGGCATGAGTCCGACTGAAATTGTGTACCCCCCCCCCCCCCTGCATGCATCACAAACTGATGGGCAAATGAAAGTTGTTGATAGGAGCTTAGGCAACCTCCTTAGGACCTTAGTAGGTGAACATATTCGGGACTGGGATTCCAAGTTACCTATCGCTGAATTTGCTTATAATAATTCGGTCAACCAAACCACTGGCATGAGTCCGACTGAAATTGTGTATGGATTCCAACCTAGGCAGCCTATAGATTTAATCCCTATGGGTCCTAAGTTTAGAACATCTGAGTCTGCATCTGCATTTGCATCTCATTTACAAGAATTACATAAAGAAATTAATAAAAAAAATCGAACAAAACAATGCTAACTATAAACTTAATGCGGAACTCAAAAAAAGATTTAAAGAATTTGAAGTGGGAGATTCTGTAATGGTCCGGATTCGTCCGGAACGGTTTCCGCAAGGGACCGTTAAGAAGTTACATGCGAGAAGCGCAGGACCTTTCAAAATAGTTTCCAAAATAAACAGTAATGCTTATGTGCTAGACCTTCCTGAAGGTTTTAACATTAGCCCCACGTTTAACATCGAAGATCTTGTAGCCTTCGAGGGTCCAGAGTTTAACCCCATTAATCCACTAAACAATGAGCCTTGTGTGATCCCACCTGGTGAGAACCCCAGCCTACCTCCACTCCCAGATATTTCCACTTTACCTATTGCGGAGAAAATTGAGGCAATACTTAGTGATGACATCATTTCCACTAAAGACGGTGGTTGCCAAAGGTATTTAGTTCAATGGACAGGAAACCGGAGACGGAGAATACGTGGATCGATCGGGATGAGCTACAGAGATTGGATCCTAATCTATTGGAGTGGTACGAGAGTTCCAAAGATGCTTACTCGATGGGGTCGAGCTCTCTCCCACTTGGGGAGAATGATGAGAACATCAGTCAGAGATTCCGACACGTGTACCGCCGACGAGGACGACGATCGACGGCTACGATTTAGAGCCTTTACCTTTGATGTATTTCATGTTATATGTATTTTATTTTATGTTTTCCTAGTTTACCCTTCATGGGTATTGAGTCTCTTTGTAGCCCCGAGAGCATTAGTGTCTTTTTCTTTTCTTTAGTTTTGAGACCTATATATTGGTCCCTATGCTTTGTATTGAAGGATGATGAATGAAATTTCAAATTTTTGCTTCTAGATCTCTCAGCGAGTTCTTGTGAGGAGTGATCCCTAGGAGAGGGTCAAGCACCACCCACCAGCCGCCGGTAGGAGCCGGGACTCGTGGTTAGTTTCTTCTTTATCTTTCCCTTCACCAACACCACCTTCGGCCTATTTTCCCACCTCCCAGCCGACCAAACCAGCCCCCTCCCTAAACCTCCACACCGCCGGCCTCCCTTGGCCCCGGCCGCCGGCCACCACCCACCCCGCCGCCGGCCTCCACCCTCCACCCGCCTCTCTCCACCTGCATACCCGCCGGCCCCTCCCCATTGTTCCTCAAACTGAAATTCAAATTCCCATAGGAGCCTTATTTGCTTTCCTAATTTAGCTCTAGTTAATTAGGAAAGTTTCCAACTTGGATTTCAATTAAATGTTGGAATTCAAATACTTTCCTAATGCTTGGATTTAAATTAGGAAACTTCCCTATTTAAATAAAATCTGAAATAAACTTCAGATTTGATTTCAAATCAAATAATTAACCTTGGGGCCCACTTACCTAAAACCCAAATCCCTCCTCTCTCCCTATGTGGCTGGCCCTCCCTTCCCCTAGCTTTCTCTCTCCAATTAAAATCAATTCCACATTAAATTAGCCCCTAATTCCCCTCTAACCGCCGGCCCTAACCTTGGAAGAATAATTTGAAATTCAAATTATTCCCTCTCCTCCCTCTTAGAAAATTCTGAATTAATTTCAGATTTTCTCCTAATTTCCCTTCCTCTTTCAAAGCCCAACCCTAGCCGCCCCTCTCTCTCAAGATTCTCCAAGCCTCCATCCCCTCTTCTCCTCTCTTCTTAGTTCACTATGCATGGCGGATCCCGAGTGGGACTATGGATTGGTGTATGACGATCAAGATCAAATTAACATCCTCCAATCGCCTTTCTTCGACGTGGATTTTGACTTCGATGATATCATTGAAGATTACATCAACTGCATCCACTACACCTTAGTTGACGTAATCGACGAACAAAGATCAAAGGGACGTTGGGTCATCACCGGCCGACCATCTTACTCCACAACACTGGCTACCTCTCCGGCGATTACTATCCTACGCATCACTTGCTTTCTAGTGGCGTCACTAAGTGTGCTTGCAACTTTCCTCCGCTAACCTCCACTTTCAAGAGATTGAGGAGGGATCTCAAGGTGAATTATCTAGATCTTAAACTTGGTGCTTTTGTTACAATTGATATTTGTATTACTTACTAGTTATTGGTTGTTATTTTGCAAAGTCCTATTAATCTCAAACCGTAACTAATTGCTATTACTTAGTCTTTCATGCCAATTCTTAAGCTTTCACTTGAGCAAACAAAGGTTTATAGATAGCCAAGCAAAGTTCACTACTTCTATTAATATCTTAATTGCAATTCTTGCTTCATCGCATTTAGTTTCACATCATTCACTAACTCAAGTGTCCTCTCTACAATATCATATTGTGTGAATGGTTCCCAATTCACATGCTCAAGTCGCCTCATCATTTTGATTGTTCAGAAGAACCTCTTGTACTCCAATTTGCTTCGACATTCATGAATTCAATACTTTAACCAATCTATTTTGTATTCACTTTTAATTTTGGTAAACCACTTCAAGTGGATACTAATACTATTGGGCTATCCAATCCATCAATGGTTAAGGTACTTTGGAGAATGTAGATTTGTTCCACAGTTGATGGCTACAAGAAGGCGAGTTTGGAAGCATTCCTCCTTCATGTGCTTCTTACAAAATTTGTCACAACTTCTCAAAATGCTTCAAGGCATCCAAAGTTGGGAAAATCTCCTAGCAATCATGGTAGTGGAGAAAATTAATCTAATTAAAACCTTTCTTTACATAAAATATTTATAATTTAGACTACATCTGATCTGCTTTGTATAGAAAACATTGAATCAACTTTAGATATTGCCTTGGAATTAGTATCTTCTTGGGTTATCAGCACAATGATTGAGAGCCTGACTCCACATCTACTCACAAGATTTGTGATCCAATCTGAGAGCTTTTGCTCTTGATGATCATGTTGCTTGCCTCTGATGATAGCAATTCTAGCACTAAAGAGCTAGTAGGCAAAAAGTTATAAATTTTATGTCATGAGGGAAAAGTAAAAAAAAAAAAAAGTATCTTCATTACATTCTAAGCTTCATATTAGATGTTCTTCATAAGGACCTTGAGGTTATTCTCTTTTGGAAGTGGATTCATTTGCTACTTATTGGCCTTACCTATATATTTTTTTTAGTTTTTCTTTTCATCTAGCAGTGCCATGCAATTATTTCATGTTTTTCATTTTCATTAACTAATAATAATATTCACTTGCTTAAAAATGTGAAATTTTTTTAACATATTTCAGTGACTAATTTATGATTTATCCCGAAAATCAATAGTGCCACAAAATCAAAACAATCGCCTTGCAAAGCTACAAGTATTAGATAAGTAGGAACTAAGCAGAATCCATCATCCAAAGCCGAAAAATCAAAAGCCTGCAAGAAAAGACAACTGGATCATACTTAAAATTCTAACCTAAAATGTTTCAGCATCAAGTCATCAGATAAAAATTTGATTGAGAATTACATCTAGCCATTCTTGTATAAAGAAAAAAATATGAAAAATAAAATTCATCAGCATCAAAGCAGATCTAACACAAAATAGAAAAACATTGGCGGCATAAGTATACTAGATGCATGGTGTACATTGCCAAAACAAGAGAATTGCTCTTGAATGCTGCCCACCATTCAATATTCAAAACTTCATCTTCAATACCATCATAAACAGAGATATTACCTGCTTGAGAGCACCAACGTCATTTGTTCCATCTCCACACATCAACGTCATCCTCCCAACTGTTTTCAAAGTGGTTAAGATTAATTCTTTCTGCTCTGGAGCAACCCGTGCAAAAACCTGAAATCATTATGAAGGCACTTGAAGACAGAACAAGATTGCCCTCTAAGATGAGCTTGAACAAACCACTGGATCAAACCTTAACATAAGGGATGACTTGGAGGACAGACCCAGTGCGTTGTAGCATTTCAAAGCAGTCCCCACCAATGCAGAGATCATGGGAATCTGACAAAGCTTCCACTTCATTGTCGCTGCGAGCGCGTCAGATTAGAAAATAAAAAATATCATAGAATTATAGCTACTACCACCTTTTTTTTAATTTTAAGCAAACATTGGCTTACAACCAAAAACAAACATTAAAAAACAAAGTTCTCCAAGCAAAGCAGTGTAAGATGGGGAAGAAAACAGATTTGCAATTCACCGATGAAATCAGTCAAAATATGATGGGAAAGGGAAAGAGTATCAATTAAAATCATAAAAGGCATATTTACATGCATAGACCTTACCTGAATGAGATTGTATCTGTCTCATCAGGTGAAACCCATTTAAAACTTTCACCATTTGGTGCTAGAATCAAAGCAGGTTTTGAAATGATGTGAACTTGACTAGCTACATGGCAAGCTGTCAGAGCTTGGTCACCAGTAATCATAGCCTGAAATTTAAGAAAAGCGTACAGAAAGATAAAAAACTTGATATTCAATAACGTATTTCCAACAAGCACTATGATCACTACAAAATTACTCAGCAATTTGGCAAAACCATGGTGGCCTGTCACAAGGTCTGAGCAATTTGCATACCAAAATATTCATGCCAATATATCACTCCTAGAAAAAGCTTATCCTATATTTGAAAGATAAAATAATTTCCACCTGCCAAGCCTAGAAAGAATTAGAGAAAATCACAGCCGCTAATCAATCATTAGTAAGCTTCAGCTATTGCCATTGATAAATAGATTAGCATGCCTAACGTACCTCCAGCCCAAAAAGACATTGAAATAAAACAAATTTCCCGATATGCTTAATTATGTTAGTTTTTTGGCAGCATTCTAAGTGGCCAGAAAACATAAAGACACAAAGGAATACCATTAAAATAAATTTCCAACAACAAATCAAGCCTAAAAAGTACTAATATGTATTGAAAATTTTTTTCTTGAACAAAACAACGATAAAAATCAAAGCTTCAATGTCAAAATGTAGACAAGTTAAAACACAGAAGGATATCAAAATGAAAGAGGTCATCAACAGAGTCATAGGCAGCCGAATTGTAACCCACCAAGTCATGTGAAGAGCCTTTGAGTTCATTAAGGACTGAAGCAGAGTCTGGCCTTATCGGGCAGTTAAAAATCTGTGAAGGAAAAAAAGATATAGTAACCATGTTTGTGACCACACTAATTTCACATTTGCAAATATAACAAAACAAACACATAAAATAAATAAAAATGGGATTCACTACCAAGGAATAGTATAAATCCTTTAAAAAAAGCAAGGTATTCTCACATGGTAGGGCTATTAAATATCCTAAAGCTAAGACCAAGGTATTCTCCGCACCACTTAAAGAAACCAAAAAAAAATAAAGAAAATATATAAAGATGGAATTTCATAAAATGAATTGCTCGGAAGAATTTTCTTTTTTCTACAGTAAAGAGAAGGCGCACAACTAATAATACGCTGGTGCTTGGATAATAAAAAGGAAGCGTTCAAGTTTAGCTTCCAATCATTTTATAATAGTAAATTGAGAGTAATCACATCTATTTATTTCCAGTTTTAAGGTTATAGGTGCAGCAGATCAAAATAAAAGTAAATGCCGGAAATGCAAAAATGAATTTGAATGTGGACTTGAAAATTTTAAACGAGGATAGTTGATTTATCATCATAACAATAAAGGTAAGTAAAGATGGTTGAATGTTTCACTATGTTTCTATACTTGGAAATTAAATCCAGTGGTCAATAAGAAGAAACTGCTGGTCATAAAAATTCGGCTTCTTTCACATACAATACTAATAAAGATTCCCGTTTCTGAATGGCCACTTGTCCTTGCTACCAAATATCACCAACCTACAACTACTAAGCTGCTTTTGTTTACTTACTGCAAACCCTGTAAAGGTCAGCCCACTTTCCACCACATCCCTGTCCAAGCTTCGAGCTTCGCTAACCTGTCAAATCATGTGATGATATGAGTCAGAATCTTAAGGACACCTGAATGTACAACAATGATAATTGTTTACAAAGTTTATAGTGAGAACCATGTCCACTAAAAAATGTGCAAGTAAAATTTTCCAATGAGTCCTCAACATCCTAAGGACCAAAAAGTTGATAATTTGACTAGAAGTGTTATAGGTAAGAAAAATCTCCCATGTGAAATATCGTGTTGCCAACATGTCAATATACATGTTTGTTGGGGATATGAGGAGGAGCAAACACCACAATGACGAAACAAACAAGAAAGTAAAAGCAGCGGAAAGTAAAGACACCAGGATTTAACGTGAAAAAATCCAAAATATGGAGAAAACCCTGGAGCCACACCACACCAAGAAATCCATCATGAAAATTAGGAGAATTGAGTACAGATCTTTCTTCTTTCTTACTCTTTCCTTGCTTCCCTTGTCACATGCACCATTCTCACACTTGCCCTAATCAAAAATACAAAGAGAAAGCCAAGTAAATAACCCCAAGGGACGCAACCCTTCAGAAAAAGGAGAAAGAAACCGTTCAGTCCGTCTCGTGATTTTGCAGCGCCAGTTTGGGCGCTACGGCGCTCAAGCCTCTGTCTTGCATCGTTGCAACGCCATATCTAGGCTGTTGCGATTCTCTGCTCTCTTTCGTTCAATGCTGGGACGCTCGGGAACACAACGTCGGGGTGTTGCATGGGAAAAAAAATTCAGGTGGTAAACCTCTCGCACCCCTGAGCGAACACGACAAGCTTTGAGGTCCGAGACAACAGAACAATCAGATTGATCAACACAATCAGATTCCACACATAACAATGTTAACGTATGCATTGATAGAAAAAATAGCCATTTTCAAAAAATAATGTCAATTTAAATGTAGTCAAGTATGAGTTTTCAAATCTTAATTTCGCACGTTAAGATTAAAGACCTTGTAAGCTGCTGCAATGTTACACGTTAGAGGTCCTCACTGAAAATGATATAACATAGATCTGGTCATTTTTAAAAAATCCTTGTAGCATTTATTTCTATTAAAGTGCATTGACTGTCAACCAATTTCATCATGCAAAGGTGCTTCCACAAGAAAAGTTAAAGCCCCTGGGAATAGGACATTCAAAAAATGTAACAAAGGTTGATAAAAAGTAAAAGGGAATAGCCATATTAAACTAACAATGAAGGCCCATATTCAAACCTTCATAATGGTGCTTGAACATCTCAGGCATTGCATCACTCTTTTGTCTCATACATCAGACAATGATGTATTTCCAACTTAAAAAGGGATGAAAATAATAACATGATGTTTATGGAATTACAATTATTGACATAACTTCTCCTGTTAAGCCATCACGATGGCATTAGCATGTGGAAGAGCTCAAATGACAAGCAAAATGCAATAATCTATATCTTGCATCGCCATTTTAACTTCCGTGTTCACAATAGTTACCAAAACTGCTATTCCTAGGCATTGTCCATCTGAAGGCTAACATAATCATTAGATAATCCCAATAATCCTAGAAGCATATTACTGAGCCCATAACAAAAAGAATCTCTAGATATTTTATTCCACTGTACCTTCCGTTCTTTCAATAGCAATATGTGGCTAAAGTCCAACATCTTTTTCTTTTTTAAGACAAGAAAGGATTGTCCATTAAATATAAATCATTCATAAGCTACCATACTAGTTTCAACTTTCACCTTCACTGCCACATACAATAATTCAAAGTTAGTTCACATAAATGGTCAATTTGATAGAATTTTTTTAATAAAATGATAGAAACCTATCCAGGATATTTTACTAATCGAAAGAAAGATATAAAGCCAGTTGCAGAGTAGGGTATGAAGTCAATTATAGATAAAGAGGGCACAATACGATAAGGACCAAATTTCACATAGAAAACCAGGGACTATTCAACATAAAGCAAAGCATAGACCAAAATAAAAAATGTGACCTCTACCATGGAACCAAGGAGAATACTACTTCTTTCATAATTTAATAGATGATGTTGTACGGAAAGCTAAGAGAAAACAACAGGAAAATTAGAAAGAACTGTGCAATCTGAGTAAGAAGATTTCAATATCAAGTTTATGATGCCTAAATCTCTGCACGTCTATAATACAATGGTCCAAATTAAATGAACTTTAAGGAAGTTCATTTGATGGCTTCTGTGGAATAAGTTACATAACAAACCACTAAGAAATTAGATGGAATTAAAATAACCGACATCATTGCAACCTTACTCAATGGGTTTTTTTTTTTTTAAATCCTACGTAAAAATCTAACAGTGTGTTGCATTTTTACTTCTATATGGCCTAAGGAGAACAGCTTCCAGCAAATCAAAACATAACCCAAAAGCACTCATTATAATTTAATAGTTTTATTTGCAACCAATCTGCTTGTTTTCAGAACATTGATTTGGTAGTAAATTGTAGTATTTGTTGCTCATATGATACAATTCCATTGGGCAATTTAAAAATCTTTCATTCGTTTGCACATTTACAAAATACATAATTACCTTGCATTTATTCACTGCCCTCGTAAACCAATTCAACCAAAGCTACAGTTAGTACTGGAAAAAACACAGTTGTAGTCTATATAATCCAATGAACGGCCTGCGTTGCCTACGGATGTGAATAATTTCAAAATCATAGCAGAAAGTGGAAAATAGAGTCAAGTTTCCATAAGTTTAATCAATTTCCGATATACATTAATTTTATGGCTAAGCCAAGGACTTGTCTCAGTCACCTTTCTAGCCAGATATGGTTAATAATTTGCTATGGCAAAGCTTGGTCAGATTTAGTGAAATAATTAACATGTTGCTTAATGGAATATGCTTTAATAATGCTACCAACTTCATGCCTAACATGATTTGAACGATAAGTGGAAGCAACAAATCAAATTTGGAATAAACTAGTCATACAGAAATCACAGGCCAAAGTTGCTCAAGTCATCTAAGAAATCAAGCATAGCATTGACAAAAGCTTACAGCCATTTCAGGAAGTGGCTTGTATGCAAGAGCCAGAACCCGAGATCCTTGACGGGTGTACTTCTTGTAAGTCTCCACATATTGCGATGGTAAATTAATCAGCCGGTCTTGGATAGTTTCTGGTGCGCCCTGTCATTTGTAAAACTATCTGTAACAAAGAAAACTAAATCCAAGATGCAGAAATTGTAGCTAATATATATTTCATGAAAATAATAGTTGATTTATCTTTTTTCAACTTTGAACAACAAAATATACAGAGAGAAGTATATTGGTAAGAATATAAGCTTTCATGTTAAAGTAAAGAAAAAACCTTAACAAAAGCAAAGAATTCTTCCTGAATGCGAACCACAACAGCCATTCTTTTTAAATGAGATGCAAATTGATATCTGTGTACTATCTGCACTCCAGTACCATTTGACCTGGAATCAAAATAAATCAGACAACTCAGAGCCAGTTCAAAAGTAAAGCAACATCACGTCTCTATCATTTAAAAGCTCAAAAGAACCCATCTACTTGGGATAATACATGCTCCAGACATGAGAATGCACCAAGAAGAAAAAATTTCCCTGCAAACTTTCACCATACACTTTATCCTTCTACAGGAGACACATTAGTTTGCTTTCTACAAATTTAAACTCCAACAAGTTCACAACATCAAAGAATCTATGTACCAACAATTTCAGTTGCTATTTCAATGATCATAATAAATTGCTCCATATTTTTATTCTCCACAATTATAAGAACCTAGAAGCTACAAGTAAATTTGTTGATCATGTTTGGGTTCACTTCATTTTCTTTTTCTTTTTAATTCTGTTTTTTGTTTTAAAACAGGTGATTAAGTCAAAGAAATATATCAAGAAAACATGTTTTTATTTCTTGTTTTGGGAAACGAAATAAACGTCGCTGTAATGGGAAAAATACGTATAACGAGTGCTTTCATGTGTTTTGGAAACAAGCTTAAGTAATTGTTACAATTAATTAGCCTAATTGAGCTAATCGCATAATGACTATGCTAATTGGACAGTATAAGTCTATTTAGGGATTAATTAGTGTTATAATTAAAAAAATAAGGTTTTAATAGTGTATAATTTTGGTTATTATGTATGAATAGTAATTTCTAGTAAATAATTATAAATATATAAAATTAACTATTTCTTAGAGATTAATTAGTGTATTAAAAAGATGACTAGCTCTTTTAATATCTATTATAATTAGTTAGCCAGAATAATGAGTAAATAACTACTTAATTAGGCTAGTACGAGATTGATAAGATTTTAAATAATTCTATTAAACATTTCTTAGTATTGAATTATGATACTTCAACAGAGGATAATTAACTAGAAACTTAATCTGGCAAGGGAATTTGATAATTAATGAGCTATTAGATCTTTGTGATTTCAACTAAAAATGCTTAAAATGTATTAGTAACTAATTAGGGTAATCAAGATAGAAATAACTAATTTATTTATAATTAACCAGAATGATTGATAACTTTGTGTCTAGGTTAATCAAGGATTAACTAGAGTGCTAAATAATTTATTAAAGTTTCGAAGAATTTAATTATGGTAAGTATTGCATGTTATAACTAATAATCCATGCCTAGCCCACCTCTTCAGTCTCCTAGACCCTATCTTTCGGACTCATCTAAGTTGCTATTTCTTGTTTAGTGCGACACCCAAACCTCACCAATATTTCACTTACATGGAAACCCATAGCCACCCTTACGCACTCTAACATTTGAACCTTGACTTATGAATCGAGCACTTCACCTCTTCTATATGCATACCAACAGCAATCTGTCAGAGATGAACGCCAAAACTTTTACAAGTGTTAGGTAGAACTTTCACAAACTTCATCTCTCTCAGACCTAAACGGCAAAATTTGCACCAATCCAATGGCATATGTCGAAGTGTGCCTCATAGCCTTTCCAGCACAAGTCGCCTTGTGCTCCACCATGTTGTTGGGGCACACCTCAATGTTTTCTCGATACAAGAAAATTAATAAAAATTTAAGGGGAGCTGTCATCTATTTGCAAATCATGTCATGCTCAAATATGGCATCTAAAGGGACATGGATGGTAGCCTTCTTGATATGAAAAATACTTAGAAATCATAAGAAAATTTTGTTTGATTCTGATCCCAAACTCATGATTACCATGGGTGATTCAAATCACATACTAAAGTTTCACTAATTAGCTTGATGTGAATTTTCCAAACCTCTGCTATACATCCCAAGGGACCAAACTCATGATCAAAACAAAAATTCAAGTCACAAAATGTAAGACCCAAACAGGTATGCTTAAATTAATAGATAATGTGATTTATTAAATGTCTGTATCTTTGTAGAAATTCAAATGGATGAATAATGAATTGTCAATTACTGCTTAATACTAAATGACTAGTATATTAATATTAATAGATAAAAGAAATTAGTAATTTAAGTTAAATAGATAATTAGATAAATTCCTAATGACTGAATAGATGCTTTGGTCGGAAAATGGCAGTTATAATCCAAAGGGAATCGGATAAGTGCCTAAAGCAGTTATTAGATTGTGGGCCATTCCTTATCTCTTCCAAGAAGTCACGTAAGCAAGCCAGTTTCCCGGGACTGTAGAAATGCCACAGGAGTATCGCTGAAGTGTGAAGGGCATTGCGATTTTCCTGTAAGCAAGTGGCGGAGAATTTCTGTAGAAAGAATCGCAATTCTCCTGTAGCCAGTGGCGGAGATGGATAGCAGGATTCGGCAGCGGCAGCTCTTGTAAGTAGAATGGGTTAATGTTGAATTTTTAGAGCAGATTTCTGTAGACATAATTAAGAATTAATTATGATTTACAGGTAGTAGAGAATGTGTAGTGTGAAAGTGCCATTGACTTGAAAGAATAACAGTAAGCAATTGACTTTAGAAAATAGTGATCGTGTAAGAGGAAGAAGTAGTGATAAAGGGAGAATTTGAAGGTAAGTAACTTATGTTTATTCAGTATTAGTGTTGTCTTGTGGATTTAATAGTATTCATAAAGCTTTGTAAATCACTTGTGTAGGAATTCATTTGGTACATGAGGAGAAGGGAATCTGGTTTTGAGGTAAGCTAATTTATGCAAATCAAATGTATTATTTATGAAAGTTATAGAAAATTTAAAAGTAAATTGTATAGGTTACTTACAAAAGGAAAAGAGTGCGGGGAGAAAGAATTGAAGAATCAGATCTTCAAGGAGGTAAGGGATGCAAGTATTGTTTTTTAGTATATTATTATCATTAGACATGTATAAGACTTTTAATGACACTTTGGAAAAATAGTATTGAAAGTAGATGAATTGATATTATGCATGTTTGATTTAAACCTTTGTGAAAGGCTTAGAAAAGAAATATACCTACAAGTTTCTAGGTATGATTAACCACTTACATAGAGTAATTATGGGAGTTCAAATCAAAGTTTATTATGTTCATTTAAATATTTTCTTTTTTTTTATAATGTTTTGGAAAGAGGTCATTTTCCTTGTTTATTATATGCATATTCATGGATACAGATGATGATATGAATGATTATGGAAGCATTGGAAAGGTATGAAATCGGAAAATATAAAGTGTTTTGAATATCAGTTTAAAGTAAAAGTTTGGCTATAAATAAATGATGATGAAAGCACGCAATAGACGGACATGATCTGTGATTTTGAAAGAATGTTGAATACTAAATTAAGGTAAAGTTTGGCTATGAATGATATATGTCTTACCAATGTAGTGGGACAAAAGGGTTCCCATACAAAAACTACATGGTAAGTGGGGCAAAAGGGACCCCAGAGAGGCAAAAGGGTCCTCTATGAATTTCAATGGCGATAATGCCAGGTTTACCTGGGCTCCATTGAATAAAGTTAAGAAAGTAGAGCCAAATCTTTCACCTAAAATTTATATTCAACAGAAACTTAATAGCAGAGTAGCATAATGTTAAGTATGACTTTTAATATTTTCAGTAATGACTTCAATGTTGCAATTATTCATGTATGCTATTTTAATTGTTAATTAATTCTGCATAACTTGCTGAGCCTCACAGCTCACCAGTATTTTCTTACTGGCTGTTTTTACAGGAAAAAGAAAAGGAAAAGTGGAGGAGATTTGATATACAAGTATTTAAGTTGTATGTTAATGTTTATTTTAAATTTGAAAGTCTACTCTTGAGGTCAGTAAACAATTTTAATGTTGTGATATTTTGAATTTATTTGGATTTCCTTAGTGGCTCTGTACTAAGTCTTGGATGAAATTTGAGAATTATTAGATGCTTCCTGTATTGTATCAGACTTATGTTTTATGATCATGTTATATAGCTGAATTGAAAAGAAAGAAATGAATGAGATGTTTGGTATATGAAAATGTTATGTTATTAATTGTGACACTATACAATACTGTTCTGCTAAGATATACTGTGGGGTGTTACACAAAATGGGATTTGAACTGTGCAATCAATGCCTCAATAACAATGCATGCGCATTGAAAATCATATTAATACATCTATAAGCATGTAGAGTACTAAACATCCCCACAATGTATTTGAATAATTGGGAGATATTATAAAGCACATAAACATCTACAAATGACTCATGCACCTAACTTTAAGTGCTCTAGCAAGCATGTCAACACAAAAAATAGTGGAGCGTTCTAATGCACCTTGAATTTCAAAAGGTCACAAATGACCAAGGGTTCAAATACATGATTGACTAGCCTAAATGTCTACAATACCCCTAAAGAGTCTCAAGATCATCTAAATATCATCTTAAAGCCAAAATTACTGAAATGGCCCTAAGGTCCTATCTTATATATTCAATGTTGACTCAACTAATCAAGAAGAGGCAAGGACCCAACTTTGATCATGTTAAATCCTAATCGAATTAAGAAACCTAGTAAGTTCTTGCCGAAATGTACATGTCAAAATATGTGCTACATCAAAAATCAAAATCAAGAAACTTCGCTAACCAAGTTCCTTGCTTATAAAGCAAGGTTATATGACCCACAATAGAATTGATTCTAATATATAAGTCGTAAGCCCCACATTCAAACATTCTGAAAGCTAAGGATGAAAGCCTCAACTGCTCGAGGAAACTCAACAATAGATTTGTAAGCTCGTATCCTAAATGAAGTCAATTTCAGATATTAAATACAAATAAAATGCCTAACAAACATATTAGGGGTTTTCAAATGGATGTGAGCCCAACCTGATTGATTGGGCTGGCATAGCCATGAAACCTATCAAATTCAACCCATAAATGAACTACATTGCCTGTAATATAAAGCCATAAGACCCAATACACTAGATTTTCCTCTTCCTCCGCATTCAAATTAGCTTAACTCAGCACAAAAACAATAAACCCCCTTAATCAAAACTCAAGCCTTCCAATGGATATAAGCCACAAACCAACCTATACTTGGGGCAACTGCCATGCTAATAAACCAAGTAAAACTAAATCCATCGATAAAAAAATTACATACATCAATCTTGGTCAATTTAGGATATTTGAGATGAGATAACTCATAATTGGTAATCGGATTCCTCAAATGTCATGCCTACTGCCCTCAAATTTTAATAGATTGGGTCAAACAGTATACCAAGGATAATAGAACATGGGATCTTGATCGAGTTTACCTCCATTGCTCTAATTGTTTCCATAAATCAATTGCAAACCTAAACAATAAACCTAAGCTTAAAAGAGAATATAAGCAACCATCCTTAAATGAGGTGCTTCCCCCCGAGGGGCTAGCGCACATAAAAAGATTTGACCGTGGATCTCAATAAACCCTAATATAAATATCTAGAAATATCAGAATAATATATACCTAATCTACCTCAAGGGAAAAGAACTTTAGAGTTCAAAGAGGGGTTTGTTCTTTTATTGAGCAATCAAAAATACCTTATAATTGATGCTGGTTAAGAATATAAGGATTTTTCTACTGTTAAGTTGAGCTTATTGGCACATAGTTCGAAAGTCTCAAGAGACCAAGATCAGGAGAGTGGATAAGATTCATATTAGAATTATTGTTCACTCAGGAAAAATGAAGCTCAAACCCCACCATTTTGGTTAAGGATTACATTCTTCATGAGGTAGATTAATGTTTAATTAACCAGATTTCCCCTAATGCTTATATCGAGGTTTATTTAGATCTGGGGTCTCAACTTCCTATGAGAGCAAGCGCTCATAGTTAATTATCCCTCCCACTCGTGGGAGAGCACTCTCGATTAAGGATGGTTACTTTGATATTTTTTTTTTAAATTAGTTATTTGAGATATATTTAAATAAATGAGAGATGTTTGTAGGGGATGACGGTAGACCTGATCAAGATCCTATGGTTCCGTTGTCCCGAGAATATCGGCGATTTCAGTCTACCAACGTTAACGAACCATAGGTGATTGTATATAGATTTTAATTTATTATAGTTTTGATATTTAATTAATTTGGTGGGCTTGTTAACATAGAAGCTGACCCAAATATGATTTGATTTTAGGCTTATATTCATTAGAATGCCATGATTTAATTTAGATGAGGCATATATCCATTGGAAGACCCGAATTTAATTAGATTGGAGCTATATACACTAGAAGGCCCGATTTTAATTAGGATGGGCTTATTGCTCAATTAAGGAGTTGCCCGTATGTAATAAGAATGGGGCATACATCCATTGGAATGCCTCGAAGTTGATTTGGCAGAGCTTACGTCTATTGGAAGACCCGATGATTTGTTTGGGATAGGGCTTATTGCTCCATTTAGGAGTTGCTCGTATTTTAATTAGGATGGGGCTTACATCCATTGGAATGCCCTCTTTTTTTTTGCATAATCATTTTTGGGCCTTAATATGAATTTTAATAACTTTAAAATATTTGAGAGATGTCGATTAAGTTTTAATTTATCGACTTGAATTTCAGTATATTATAATCCATATATTTTTAACATGAATATATGATGTCTTTTAAATATAGTCTTACGACCTTACTGTGCAAGCCAATCAACTTGATAAAAAAATCTCACTAACATCCTTGAATTGACTAGGAACTAACTAACTAGAATTAGAGTCCTCGATCAGTGAACTTGATCGATTGAACCAACATATCATATATTTGATTTTTTTTAATTTAGTCAATATGTAATGTTATTGTTGTGAATGCATGAAATATATTTAATTCGGTATAGATGATATGGTGCAACACTTACAAGAATATCAAAATAATTCGTTATCATAAGTGGCTAAAAAAAATTCATCTTTGAATTACGTAGTGGGCTTGAGAATCTTGAGAGCTTTCAAGTCTTAATGTCGATGATTTTGAGCGACAACTGCCACACTCGAGAGGGGTCGCAAGTGTATCAATAACGTCAAACTTGCAAGGCCATTATGATTTCGATTTGACTGAAACATGAGCGATCATCATGCATGATTTAAATTTCCCGTATAAGTATCAATTGCTAATAATTCTTCTTCTTTCTCTTCTTTAAAATCAAAATGTCCCATGGAGTTTTTTTAAGCATATATGACATTTTCTTATGTTAATGGCATAGCTAAATATAAGTTATAAGTTACATACAATTCATGCCAGTAATTGGAATTATAAGTTACATACAATTCATGCTAGTAATTGGATGTTTTATATTATTTCTTAAAATGCAATTCACATATGTTTCTAATATAATTCAAACAATGTAATTTTCGGACATCACATGTAGCGGGCAACAATTTGGACGGAAGTGCTCTTATATGTTTAAAATACTACCTTAAATATAAATGTATATGATTTTTATGTTCTTAAAAAAAATATTTTTTTCTTTTTATTTATTTAGTTTTGCTTCATGACGGTCACTTATCAGTTAACATTTCGACAGCCTCCCGACGTCTCCCTCACATGGGGGGCATTGTTGGATAGGCTAAGGCTTTTTTGTTCTACTCAACCCAATCAAAAATTAAGGGAACGCGAGATCTTCATATATTTCTTGTTCTTCTTTCCGACCGGATCAAAGATACAATGAACGTGGGTCTTCATATTATTTTCATTCTTCCTAGCCATATCTACAATCAATGAAATAAGGGGTCTTCCGTACCTTTCTTTTAAGCACGAGAGCGAGATGTATACCTATTCTTTTCTCTGTTCACTTTCGATTTTGTGACACTATTCACTTATAGTTTGGTGTCGGACAGATTATTTGGTTTGTTGGGTTCGGTGTGTGACTATGGAAGATGGGCTGCGACAATTTAGGAGGCTGAAAAGAAGAGGCGAGGCTGTGTTGCTTGAGAAGAATTGAGAGAACCAGAGAAAACTTCCAAATAGATATATCCCCTATGGAGAGCTCAGGTTTTTTTTTTAAGACCTCCCCGTTCTCTTACCCAGGTGAGGAATTACCACCCTAAGAGGAAGTGGAGAATGTGCGCGTGGTTGTCGAGGACATGCAAGTTGTGTTTCACATTTGGGCAAAGGCATGACATGGGATCGTGCTAGTAGAACTAGCATTCTACAGGCAATTTGAACAGAATCTCATATCATATATGTTTTCTCAAATAGGCTTGTTATTTCGATCTCATGGCAACCACATAGCTAAGTTTGCATCAATAAATTGTGGAGGTCCTCACACATGAGGCATATTATATTACTAAAAAAATGTGAAAGTGTTAACATTCATCCATAAATGAAATAAAAAAATTCTGGTGCTCAATGAATAGGATAATATCCGAACGACAATATATAGAATATTTATTCTTTTAGGATTTTCTTATATATATATATATATATATATATATATATATATATATATATATATAGAGAGAGAGAGAGAGAGAGAGAGAGAGAGAGAGATATTTAATTAATTTATTTTGGTCAGTTGCATAAAAAAGTTATTGCTTCATATTTAATAATCAACATAATTTTTTTTAACACAAAGGATATATATATATATATATATATATATATTTCTCTTTTTTATTTTATTTAGTACCACTTAAATCATTATCAATGACAAAAACTCAAGGAAAAAAATTACTTTGAGTCGAGATCAAATTATTTAAATTATAATTCAATTTGAAATATACTATGTAAGCTAATTTTTGTCAAGCCAAATATATAACATTTAGTTCAAAATGATTGAAATGTTTCGCTATTCAATTTTAATTTGGCTCATAAATATAGTTGGATTGGACTCGACTCAAATTATTCAAATTTAATTCGACTCAAAACATAATTGTTCGCTCAAGAAAAATGGCACTTTGGCATGAATCCTGCCTTTCAGACGTAGGATTTCATTCTCCTTGAGGCAGATTGATAGTTATTAACCAGAATTTATATATATGTTGATTTACTATTTTTTTTACAAAGACCGCTCTATTAACTCACGGGCCATTAAATAGGAGATGAGACAATAATCGATCGGAAGCAGACAAACAGATCCTTGTATAATCACCGATAGTAGGCGATTGGATCGTGCATGAGTGAGATCGTGCTACGCACAGAGGCAGGGAGACAACGGCATGAACAAAGTCGTGCAGGCTCTCTGTAGACAGAAGCAAGCAGGTGGCTTGATGGGCACACGTGTGCGGGAGTGGAGGCAAGCCTGATCGCGTGTGCCGGCCGGGGCGTCATGTAGGTTGATTACGCATAGGGTGTTCGTGGGAGTCGAAGAAGGAAAAGGACGGGCCGACTAGAGGGTTTGGAGTGGGAGCAAGACCTGGGTCGCGCGAGTTGTTCTGCCCGTAGAGGAGCGAAGGCTAGGTGTCGCGCAAACAGACGTGGAAGCAGGAGTATCGCACGAGCGTGAACGTGTGCGAGCGGAGGCAAGGCACGTAGAGTGGGCTTTGTCATCCGGCTTGAAGGCATGCACTGGTAGGTGCCGAGCATTGAAGGCGAAATTGGGGGTCGTGCGGGAGACAGGTCGCACGAGTAGTGTCATGCGAGCGAAGGCTCCGATCAGGGAAGTGTATTCGGAGGTAGGACGCTTGGGTTGGATTGCGTGTGCTTTGTAGAGATGGACGGAGTAGGAGCGACATAACCAACGTCCATTGTTTTTCGTGACTAACCCTTTTTATTCGTTTATCCATTTTTAAATGCCGAAGAGTGGCATCTGTTGGTGAAAGGAGGCATCTCTCTTTTTTTCTTTTTATTATTATTATTTTTTTTAACAATGCTGTTGTCAGGTCCCAAGTCCTAAATGAGTAAAGTGGACGGTTGCATTAGGTAGTCGACAGCCAGCGTAAAACTTGTCAAATAATCATGACATGAATCATTTAATACATTATGTTAATGCTAGTGCGTTCCTTGAAAGCGACGCGCTGTATAGCCTAAATACAACAACAAGTGTGCAAGGGCTATCATACCGATGCCCGGATGCAGTGTTAAATAGGCAAAGGTTCCCACATCATGGACAAATATGTGCAAAGAAGCTAGTCCATGAAACTAAAATTAATATAGGAACTTAGAATATAGATACCCTTATAAGCAAATTAATAAAATTAATAGATATTATGATTCATGGGAAAATAAATATTCTATGCATTCATGAAACTAAATGGGTTGGAGAGAAGACTAACGAGATTGATAATTTAAGATTTAAATTATGGTATTCTAGTAAGAGTCGTACTAGAAATGGTGTAGATGTGATTATAGACAAGAGTTTAAAGGATAATATTGTAAAAATTAATAGAATTAAAGATAGAATCATAGCTTTAAAGATTGTTATTGATGCTAAGATTATTAATATTATAAGTGTTTATGCTCCTCAAGTAGGTTTGGATATAGGTTCAAAATTAAAATTTTGGAATGACTTAGAAGAATTAATACAAAAGATATCTCTTGAAGAAAAAAAATTTATTGAAGGAGATTTAAATGGACATGTTGGTAGAGAGGTAGATGATTTTAAAAACATTCATGGTGGCTATGGGTTTGAAGTGACTAATAAAGGTGGTAAGACCATATTAGATTTTTCTTTAGCTTATGATTTTGTAATTGTTAATACCTTATTTAAGAAAGGAAATGAGCACCTCATCACTTACAAGAATAGATATAGTAAAACTCAGATTGATTATTTTCTTACAAGAAAAATAGATCGTTTAGATTGCAAAGATTATAAAGTTATTCCAAGTGAAAGTTTATATATCCAACATCGCTTATTAGTTTTGGACTTTAAGATGAAGGGGGCAGAAAATAAAAAAAATAAAGTAAATCGTTGTTCTAGGATTAGATGGGGGAATTTAAAAAATATTAACAAAAATATTTTTGAGAGCAAAATACTAGATCTTAAGATTTTGTCTGTGCATGAGAAAGCTAATGTTATGTGAGAAAAAATATTCTAATAATTGAGAAAGATATAAAGAGGCCCGTAAGGAGCCTAAGAAAGCAATATGCGATGCAAAGATTTTAGCTTTTAATAATTTATATAATAGATTAGCTACTAAGGAGGGCAAAAGATATATGTACAAGTTAGCCAAACATAGAGATAAGAATAGCAAGGATTTAGTTCAAGTGAAGTGTATTAAGGATGAAAATCAAAAGTGTTTTATTAGAAGAGGATATTCAATAAAGGTGGATGAGATATTTTAAAAAACTCTTCAATGAAGATTATGAGAATGCGATTGACTTTAGTGACCTTAGCACCCTAAAGGAAAATAAAAATTTTTGTTTCATTGGCATATTAGTAAAACCAAAGTTAGAGAGGCTTTCAAAAAGTTGTTGGACCTGATGATATTCCAATAGAGGTGTAAAAATGCTTGAGAGTTGAAGGAATTTCTTGGCTTACTAAACTTTTTAATATTATTTTGAAGACTAAAAAGATGTCAGATGAGTGGAGAATGAGTGTGTTAATTCCTATTTTTAAGAATTAAAATAATGCACAAGATTGTGCAAATTATAGAGGAATTAAGTTAATATGTCATACTTTAAAACTTTGAGAGAGAATTATTGATGCAAGCAAAAAATTAGGAAGACCCTAATTTTTGCAAACATACTAAAAGGCTCCTAGAAAAGATAAGAAAATACATAAAATACCATCAAAATACAACTTTTAAAACGACTCTTACAAACTTATGAAATAAAAACTCATAAAATTGCATTTTCTTGAGAAGAAAGATACAAGTGGCGTCGAACTTGCGGAGAGAAGAAAGGGATAAGAAGCCAAGACGAAGAGAGGAGTAGCTCACAAGCCATCTTAGAAGAAGGAGAAGATGAAGAGGCATTGCTCGAAAGCAATCCTGAAAGAAACCCGCAGGTTCTTGTTCCAAATATTTTCTCACGTATCTCTCTCTTTTTTATTACAAAACATTTCCTATTTATAGCTGAAAATGGGGCAGCCAAATAGCCCCAATGCCTCCAACCGAGCCAACCAGAGAAAGGGAGACAAAAGGCCAGCATTCATTCCAAAACAGTACCCAAACAGCCACACAAAAAATTGGGTAAAGCAGCCACGAGACAAACAGCTAGGGGGGAAGAACCAACCACAGGACAGGAGCAGGGGGAAGGAACCGAAGGTCACAGAGAGGGGAAATGAACCCGTATAAATGTATTAATGAGCTGAAAACAGCAGCTCACATTAATGAGCTGAAAAAGCTAAAAGAACACAGCAGCTTCCAAAAACATAGTCCAAAACCAAGCAGCCAAGCTCAAATCGAGACCCACCAGCAGCCCAAGGCACCAAATAAATGAGCATTTTGTTGACCCCCCCCCCCCCCCCCCCCCCCCTTTGCCTACATCAGTTATGGAGGATAGGTTGCGACATGATATTAATATTTTTTAAAATTGACTTGGATTCATGCCGGGTAGGTCTACTATGGAAGCTATACATTAATTGAGAGGTTTGATGGAGAAGTATAGAGAGAATAAGGAGGATCTACATATGATATTTATTGATTTAGAGAAATCATATGATAAAGTTACAAGAGAAGTGTTATAGAGAGTTTTAGAAAAGAAAGGGGTTAATAATGCTTATATTCAAGTCATTAAGGATATGTATGCAGGAGCTGTTACTTGCATTCACACACAAGGTGGTTTGACCAAGTATTTTCCTATTTCAGTTGGATTACATCAAGGATCAGCCTTAAGCCCATATCTTTTTTGCTTTAGTCATGGATGTTCTCACTAGACATTTGCAAGAGGTTGTACCCTGGTGTATGCTTTTTGTTGATGATATTCTTCTAGTTGATAAGACTAGAGAGGGAGTTGATGGTAAACTTGAATTATGGAGGTCAACCTTAGAGTCTAAAGGCTTTCATTTGAGTAGATCTAAAACTAAATATATGGAGTGTAATTTTAGTAATAATAGTTCTTGTGGGTGGATTGTGACTTTGGGTGATCAAGTCATTAATAAGAGTACATGTTTTAGATATCTTGGGTCTATTGTTCAGAGTGATGGTGAAATAGATGGGAATATTATTAGTAGAATTCAAGTTGTATGGTTGAAGTGGAGGAATGCATCGGGCTTGTTATGTGATAGAAAAGTCCCCCTCAAATTTAAGGGAAAATTCTATAAGATGGTGATTAGACCTGCAATGCTTTATGGTGTAAAATGTTGGCCATTGAAAGGGAAGAATAATATTAAGTTAAGTGTTTCAGAGATGAGGATGCTCAGGTGGATGAGTGGCTTTACTCTTAGAGATAAGATACAAAATAAGCATATACGTGAAAAGGTTGTAGTAGCTCCAATAGAAGATAAGAATAGAGAGAGTCGCCTTAGATGGTTTGGTCACATAAAAAGATGGTCTTCCAATGACCCGGTTAGGAAAATAGATGTATTAGATTTGACTTATGTTAAAAAAGGTAGAGGTAGACCTAAAAAGACTTGGTTAGAAAATATTAGAAATGACCTTTCTTTATTAGATTTAAATGAGAATTTAACTTTTAATAGGACATGGAGAAAAAGGATTCATGTAGTCGACCCCATATAGTGGGATAAAGGCTTAATGTTGTTGTTATATAATTATATTATTATTATTATTTTATTTCAACAATAATAAATTAGACGAGTTGATTTGTCTCAACTCAATAATCTATGAAGCTCGAACAAATTGAAATATGTGTATAGACTTTCTTTTTTTCGATCTCGTGAGCTAATTATTTACTTTTTATATTTTTTTATTATTAATATTTATTTTAAGTGATAATAATAATAATAATATATAATCACCAACAGTTACATCATATGAAACAGGACTGAAAGCATAGTTTGCAAGTTTATTTGAAAGGCTAAGACGTGAATTAAAGACATGTTGATGGCAAGGAAAGCAATAAGCATGCCCTTGAAGATCAAGCCTGATGCAATACAAATGATCAGCATAAGTCAAAATTGGAGATCAGAGAAGCACATGTGAATAGAGACTCAACAGCATTCCAAGTCTTAGGCATATAGAAATATTTAGCCAATGGAAGAGGAGTATTCATCTGGCAATTATTTTTTTATAGAGCAAAGCATCACCAGATTGAGGCTGAAGCTATGGGAAAAGGAGAACATGAACAGTTGCAAGGAGAAATGAATGTGCCATGCTGCGCTTGATGCGGTTATGTGGCGTAAGTACTACAACAAAGTCCATTTTTCCCTATATTATGTATATTCAACATCCCTAAGCGAATCAAATAGTTGGGATTAAGCTAATGAAGATGATGATACATCACTAAAAGGCAATCTCATCAGTTCAGGTAGATCAGTGTCAAAACAGAAATAAACCCTCAAAAGTAAAATAGAATGTTTTAAATCAAGTTATTACACTTAAGTTACTTGGGTTAGTTTTTCAGTTTTCCTTCAATAATGCGTATGCTTTGATTCCCAATAAATGTGTAAGCATGTGTGTGCGTGTCTTGAGAAAGAGAGAGAATGGGATACAATTTAAGAAACAGCAAGGAATTAGTAAAATAGAAATGAAGTAAACATATCATGTCTGTGAATCGCCATGATTGAAAAGGAAAAAAGAAAAGTAGGGACAAACAGCTTAAGAAATCACTTTTTAGGCATGGCCTTCTCATCTGATGTGTAAATCCAGTCTATTCCTTTTAGTGCTGCCTTCTCAAGAGGATCACCAACCTACATAAAAAATAAGAATTATCAGAACCAAGATGCTGATGTTCAAAATCTGGATGTCGTAGACTAGTTGGAAAAAACAAAATAAAACCATACCAGTTTATTATCTACAAACACCAATGAATGACATGCAGAAAGTACTTCAACAGTTCGTCTAGGCAATTTAGTCACATCTGACTCCAAATCTGGATTATTTGTTGACGCAACAACTCCACAAAACTCCTGGTTAAGAAAAATATGAATATTCTAAGAAAAAATTGCATAGCGAGCTAGTGCTTAAATCATGAGCATCATACCATGTCATCTGATGTAAGAGTTCCTGTTTTATCAAAGCAACATATGTCAACCTGCAGAATGAAATTCCTCAATTAGATTGTGACTATTATTAATTTACAAGGTAATATATTTGCGTTTGTAACAAACCTTTCCAGCAAATGGTATTCTGAATGGTTCTGTGCAAAAAATGCCACGGCGTGCTAATGCAATCAAAGATGTATTTACAGCTATTGAAAGCTCCATTGGTAGCTCAGGAGGGATCACTGAAGTGATTATCAAAGAGCAGCTTAAAATAAGCTTGTATTTGCTCCTTGTTGGGTCCTCCAATCCCTACAAGATCATATAATGTTGATGCTTTAACCAAAGACTAAATAAGTATTGCTGTTTCTAAAATATTCCAAAGTACTTGGAACCAGTCTAATCTTGCAGCATCTCCAAAGCTTCATTTTACCTTCTTAAGTACATAGCCAGCAGCAATGATGGCAAAGAAAACTAAAAATAAAATGAATAGTCCACTTTCCCGACTATTTGCAGTCACCTGAAACAAAAACATCATAAGAAACAGTACCCTTAACTTTGTCTCTGGGTGCATGAACTTCAAAAGGATAATTATTACCCTTTCAGTAGAAAACAAGATAGTTCGCATCAATTTTCCTTGACTTGTTTCAAAACCGGTTCGCAGTACAACAGCCACACATCCCCCATCCGGTGTTTTCAGAGGAAATGACTGTAACTCTGAAGTCAGTAATGCAGAACAGCAAAAAGCAAATAACATGGTTGGATGTACCTTATCCTGAGTGTGCTGCAATATCTTTGTTCCACCAAACAGGATATGGTTTTTATCTCGCCTAATGGACAATCTCTCCTCTGTACCCCTGCCAGCAATTGATGTCTGAAACAATAAAGGTAAAAAAATTCAATATATTAAACAGTTTTCTCAAGGAATATCCTATCTAAGAGAACACTCACAAGAACGTCATTAAAGAAAGACAAACATTTACATATTCAAAATGTATCCATAAGAAAGCGGAAGTTCTTCATTTATAATCCCTAAAGGTTGTTTGTTAGAATGTTCCATGTTAGTGGCATCATCAATAAGCGCGATGGCAACTTCCAATTAAGGTGACTGAAATCAATATGAATCAATGATTTATGCACCATCAATATCCATTTTCTGCTTTTGTATTTCTTCTTTAGCGAGGATGAGTATAATGTTTGAATAACTTTCCTTTCTTATTGTGTTATATAACATTTAGTATGGCCCTCTACTTTAAAAAAAAAATACGCGTCATCAACTCGAATGATATTTTTATTTTTCTTCTCTTCCTCCAAAGTTATCTCTTTTCTTTTCTTCAAAGGACTTAAAATTTTATACTTTCCTTTTCCTCCTAGATTCCCTCTTTCCAAGGTTTTAAAACTTGGTGTGTGATAAAGTTTCAATTCCAAAAGGTTTGAAATTTGCATTTCTATTTCAGCATTAATTGCATTCATGTTTGTAATATAATTCACTATTTAAAGTGAATGAAATTTAATGAAACATAAAACCATTTAAGTTCGCTCTTATAGAGTGATGTAGGCAAGGGGAGGTCAAAACAAAATTAAATTTCTATGCCCTTTCTCCTTCCCTTGGCTTTTCGGTTTCTTCCCCTCGCTGCTTTCCCATGGCTGCCTCTACCCGGTTCCTGTGCTGTCTTGTGGCCTGCTGGTCTTCCTCTTCCCCTTACCTGATTGGTTCGGTTGGAGGTGAAAATTGGCTATTTGGCTGCCCTTTTTTTATCCTATATATAGTAATGTTTTGGGTAGTTTAAGGAGTGAAAATATGTTAATTTTTGGAATGAAAACCTGAGGGTTTTGTTTGGGAAAAGCTTGCGAGCTTGTTCCTCTTCTTCTTCTTCTAGGAAAGCTTGAGAGCTTGTCCTCTTATCTTCGTCTTGGCTTTTAACCTCTTTCTTCTCTCCGCATGTTCGACTCCAAATGTATCTTTCTTCTCAATGGATAAATGAAAAGCTGGTTTAGGAGTTTTATTATATAAGTTTGTAAGTGTCCTTTCAAGTTATAAAAGCAATGTTTGTTTATGTTATATGTAAGAGAAGTGTTTTATAAGTTTTTATGTGTTTTTTGGTCTCCAAATTATTGTGGAGACCTAGTGTTCTTTTCTAATTTTCTTTTTGTAGCCAAGGGTTCTCTTGAATTCTTGCCTACATCAATTTGGTATCAAAGCAAGTTAGTATGTCCTAGGTTGTGTGCAAGTCTTTGTTTGTAAGTCTTTTTTTTTTTTTTTGAGTCATAGTTCGTGCAATCAGCCATCGGAAACCTCATGTCAAGATTGGAAAGAATGAAAAACTCAAAATTGGCACGAATAAAAAACTCAGAATCGATTTCATCAGGAGATGAAAATTTTCAAGAGGGGGAGAATTGATGTAGGCAGGGGGGGTCAAAACAAAATTAAATTTCTATGCCCTTTCTCCTTCCCTTGGCTTTTCGGTTTCTTCCCGTGGCTGCCTCTACCCGGTTCCTGTGCTGTCTTGTGGCCTGCTGGTCTTCCTCTTCCCCTTACCTGATTGGTTCGGTTGGAGGTGGAAATTGGCTGTTTGGCTGCCCCTTTTTTATCCTATATATATGTAATGTTTTTGGTAGTTTAAGGAGTGAAAACATGTTAATTTTTGGAAAGAAAACACCTGAGGGTTTTGTTTGGGAAAAGCTTGCGAGATTGTTCCTCTTTTTCTTCTTCTAGGAAAGCTTGAGAGCTTATCCTCTTATCTTCGTCTTGGCTTCTAACCTCTTTCTTCTCTCCGCATGTTCGACTCCAAATGTATCTTTCTTATAAAAGCAATGTTTGTTTATGTTATATTATATGAATAAATGGATAAATGAAAAGCTAGTTTAGGAGTTTTATTATATAAGTTTGTAAGTGTCCTTTCAAGTTATAAAAGCAATGTTTGTTTATGTTATATGTAAGAGAAGTGTTTTATAAGTTTTTATGTGTTTTTTGGTCTCCAAATTATTGTGGAGACCTAGTGTTCTGTTTTCTAGTTTTCTTTTTGTAGCCAAGGGTTCTCTTGAATTCTTGCCTACATCATAGAGCCTTTTATTTATTCTTTAAAAATAAAAATGTATGATTGAGAAGAGGCACGTGCCCCTTGCCAAAGTGGTTGGTTTCATTGTAATGAAAAAATTATATTATAGTCTGCCTAAACCTGGATCTTGCTTAATGGCTAAGCTTATGAGTTGCAAATCATAAGGCGCACTTAAAAAGCCATGACGCCCTCTATTAGTCAAGGTCGGCTTAAAGCCCTCTATTAGTCAAAGTCAGCTTAAAATTGACATTTTTAACAAAAGCTTTTACCCTGAGTCTGTGAGGTCCCTTTACACATAGTACAAGATTTTTGAAAAGAATCCTTCAATCAGTTGACTACCTCCTCTAATTAAATAGGTGTAGGGCAAAATTCATAACTCAAGACAACGAAATCATAGTATCCTGGTTTGGTTTGTCATTTTTCCCCCGCCACCCACTCTGAGTCAATAGCAGTATATTATTTATTCCAATCCACTTTGATGATACTAAAGCAGAGCATTATAAAATCTATGGTCTAACATTAATTGAAAATTCTCACTTATGATTTGAAAGGGGTAATTACCATAAAGACTTGCTCTTATGAGAAATCTCAAATTATATTATAAAGACCTTCTAAGATAAAATTTATGGATAGTATCTTATCTAATATGCAATCTGTCTTTTGAAAAATTAAGATAGAACCACTCAAGTATGATAGAGCTAAGTAGGGATTTTCAGAGCCCACAACACCTGATTCTTCTTAAAACCAACTAGTTCTCAAACTAATTCAGAAACTTAATTTAATAAACACAATAAAAGACTATATAAGCTTTCAAATCATTGCTCTTTAACCCTTGTTTGAAAAATAATTTACATATTATGAATGAGATTTTTTTTCTAATCGGATCTTTAAATTAAATAACCAGCTAAAAAAGAGTATCATGTATACTTTTCAAAAGAGAATGACTTACTATAGCGCAAGAGTCTTTTAAAGCCATAGAGCATCACGTGGCACACTATATCTAAAAAATAATCTAAATCTTAAAAATATAAATACTTCATAAATAATTTACTAATGTAGATAGAAAATATTCTAAAAGCAGAAAAACACAATCAAGGTCACATAATAGAATATAGATTGCTTTAACATAAGTGGGAGTTGATGAAAAAAATCCAACTAAAATTAATCATTGCGACAAAAAATTAATTAAATTTCAATAAAAACTAACATGGCAAATGCATAATATTAAAACAAAATTATAAAGAAGTTTAAACTAAAAATATATGTAATGCTTAATTTACAAGTCCCATATTCATCAAACCAAAGATAGTCATCCTGAAAAATTGTAATCATCGCATACACAAAAATTCCATCACTATATTCATCATTAATATTTCTCAAATCATAATCTTCTTTACCACTCTGAAAACTATAATGTCAACTACGAGTATGTTTTGCCTAGATGAAAATCACTTTTCTTTGCATTTGGATTGATCAGTTAAGGAATCTTGCATACACATGACTAGCTCTGTCAACCGTGTTCTTGTTAAAACAATTTTAAAAAAGGTGATCAAGAAATCAAGGAAATAAAATAGAGTATGATAAGTGTGTTATGCACTATAGCACGTAGTGCACATATAACGTATGTTATTTATTTCCACATGCACTGTTATATCAATAGAGCAAGAAATGCACCTTGTTGCTCTATAAGCCACAACGTGCACAATTTTGTGCTATTAATAAATATGACATCATAAACACCAAAATGTGAACTATCTGGGAACAAACTTATGGAGGGAAAATTCCTCTAAATAATCACAAAACTAAGCCATCCTAAAATGAATTTTCTTTATATGAGCCTCAAATTTCTAGAATATAAAACAAAAATCACTTATAAGAAAATGAAATTAATCAAAAGCAGTAGGAAAATCCAAAAAAAAATAGAGGCAATATCCAAACTCTCTCACATCGAGATGCCAACCATATATAACCATTTATTTCTTATGTTAAACTATATAATCTTATAAATCATAAGATCTGAAAGCATCACTCTAAACACACCACTTGATTCCACATTACTTCATCTTGGTACTCCAATTCCTAAATAGTTCAAATTTCTTTTACATAGCTACAAGGGTGACCCTATATACAATAATGAAAAGGTGGATATATGGCAAAAGTAATACAAAAATAAGAATTGATTGTAAAAGAAATTATTGAAAAAGAAATTATTGAAGTGACACCTAATGAAGATATATTGGGGCAACAATCGACTTATGTGTTTGAGCATTTACTTCAAAAGGTAAAAGATGCACTAATATGATCGGTATATTAAAAAAAACATCAAAGGCTTATGAATGAAAAGAATTACATCAAAGGTACCATAAATAAAACTTGTGCAAAAAAATGCACAATTAAAAGAATAGTCGATATGAATTAATAGAAATAAAGATTCATAAAGCTAAACCCAAACCATTAGCCAGGTTAATCACATGGTCGAAATGATAAGAGCTTCCTTACAAAACTGGATGTAACACATGTCAAGAATTTCCAATGCAAAGTGTGCCATTTATAAAATAAATTACGAATAACAACACGATGCATGTACAACGAGAATCATCTTCAACCATATATCCGACAATTAGTGACCCTTCATCCTATGACAAAATCTATGCATATAAACCTAATGTATGCGTGTGCAATTTGTTGAGCAATAGGGCGTGTAATTTGCTTACAAATAGGGAATATCATATTTTTCATAAAAAAGGATATATAAACTCCCGTTCTCATATGGACCTGTGATTCCTCAAAAGCTAGTCCATCTTCCACGTTAAGTGTGTTTGCCACTAAAACACTAAAAGAAGATGAAAGGCAGTATCATAAGCCTCCTAACTTCTGAACTACCCTTAGTTTAAAAAGGTGTGATCAATTTATTGTGGTCACCCAAACAATATTCCTAATAGACAGAACTATACCAAATGCATGTCCAAGAGAAAATTGAGAAGAAAAAACCAAAAGCATGCACCACCTTTAAATTGATATCCATAAATGACTGACAAAAATAAGAGTTATTTTTCTAGGCCTGATCTGTATGCCATAACTATCATGAATGAACATTTGACCAACATATTTTCATATTAATTTCATTTCATAAAGATTGCTAATATGTGTGACAAAACAGGAGTTAATTATTTGAAATAAAGAATTATTAAAAGCCAGTCAACATCAAGATTTTTAAGAATACATATGGAGCACAAATTACATATTCACAGCCAGCACAAAATGACTAAAATATTTACAGGGGTGTCAATTCTAACAGCACATGCAAATCGATCCAAGTTAGCCTAGAAATCGATATTTTTGCCAAACCTAAAGAAGTTTGTGTTAATTTCACGTAGATGTAACTATGAACCCAAAAAAAATGATAAAGGTATCATCATCGTCCCACATCCAGCTATTTGGAGTCGACATTATGAAGCCTTCTGCTATATTCTGTTGTCTTGACTTCTAGCTTAACTATTAAACATATTCTTTATAAATCAGTTTCAATAACTTTTATCAATACTAACTTAGGTCTACCATTTATCCGATAATAATTTTATCTAATTATCTAATTGGTTTATTTTCTACCATTAATTACATAGGTCAAAAATCCAAATATCTAATTCTATTTTCAATTACACCTATCTTCAATAAACGACAAACCAACTATTTCTCTAATATTATTATTCATTAATTTACCATTCCTAGTTTTTTTTACTATCCAGCACTCGAAACCATAAAACCATCAACCTAAGGGCAGTTTCATAAATTCACCTTTAAGTCCCCAAATATATCCTCTTATAGCATAATACTCTTGAGGCACTTCTCAATTTTAACCACCCAGTCTTAACTTAAGAAGTTACATACTCATTTTATATCATTATTCTTTTGTATAATAGATCCAAGATATTTAAACTTATGGCATTTAAGTATCATTTATCTTCTAATAATATTAATTGACCAACATTACTACCACATCAATTAAAATTATATATTATATACTCAATATTTGTATTAATAATTATAAGTACTCTATCTTCTAATTATTTTGATGAGGACATCCACTCTAGTTTTGTTTTTATATTTTTATTTGATGTATTAGATTTATTTTAATGTTTATTGTCTTTTCCAATTTTGCCCTTACTTAAGGGGTTTAGACATATGTAAGCCCAAGGGGCATTTTAGTACTTTTGATTGTCTCTTTGTTTTGGGCTATTTAAAGCCCTCCCCTCCTCCTTTGTGAGGGATGATGATAATGAAAAGAAATTCCTGAATAGTGTTCTCTTGGTGAGTTTTAGTTGTGCTTTGATCTCTTTGTGAGTTCATGAGAGGAGAGAGCCTAGGAGAGGCCAAACGCAATACCCATCAATCGGTGGAAGCGTCCCCGGTTCGTGGTTCACTCTTCCCTTATCTCTTCTTCCCCTCCCTCCCCTTCCTTGCCGCCGGCCTAGATCCCTCCATCTGCAAACCACCGGCCACCACCCTCTCCCCTTTCCAAGCAACCGTCGGCCTCCCCTAGCTTGGCCGCCCATCCCGTCGGCCACCACCCTTCCAGCCACCGGCCTCCAGAGCCCCACCCGCCCCACTCCACAAATCCACAACGCCGGCCCTCCCATGGCTTCCCAAATTTGAATTTCAAATTTTATTTGTCATTATTCACTTTCCTAATTTAAACCCTAGTCAATTAGGAAAGTTTCCTATTGAGAATTCAATTAATTTTGAATTCAAATAGTTTCCTATTGTCTAAACCTAAGTTAGGAAACTTTCCAATTTAATTAAATCTGAGATCAATTTCAGATTTCTTCTTTGGTTATTTAATTGATTGGGGGCCCACACTCCTAATTAAATAAATCCTCCAAATCCCCCTCTAAAGGGCCGGCCACCTCTCTCTCTTTTTTTTTCTCTCCCCACATTAATTCCCTCCCTCTAATCACCTCAATCAAGTCCCTCAAATAGGAAGCAATATTCACTTCCCTCCCCTTTACGTTGAATTCAAACTTCATGCCTGATCCCCTCTCAATTAAACCTGAAACTTAACTTCAGGTTTAATAAAACCAATTTCAGCCCTAGTTGCCTCTCCCGTAGCCTCCTCCTCCAAAATATCGTTTCCTGGGAACTCACTAATCGCTGTCCAAGAACTATAGCGAGTCACCAGTGCTGTCCTGCATCTTGAGAGGCCGTTCTTGCTGTCCACAGATCTCTGACTTGGCAAAACTGCTGTCCAGGAAGATTCCACCAGACCAACGGCTGTCCTGCCCCCCAGAAAATTCCCACTTGCTGTCCTGAAAGTTCTCAGTAGCTGTCCAAAGATCCCAGCAGGATTCTAGTGCCATTTCGGCTGCCAGAAGGCCCCGATTGCTGCACAGAAGACCCCACCAGCTGTCCACATGCAGGACTCCTTCAATATCAACCGCCACAAGCTGGAACTTCCTCCTCGCACCTCAAATCAGATCTTGGAACTTGACGACGGTGACCTCTTCCCCAAAACTCTTATCTTCTTAGTCTAACTTTTCAATTGTGGCTATACTTTGATTCACAAGCTCATGTTTATTCTTATCCGCTAAAGCTTAGCGCTCTAGAGAGTTGAGTTAGTGATTCCTGCATAAGGACTAATCTTAATGTTAGCATTGGGATCTCTTGTTAAAAACTATCATGCATGCAACGTTAGATTAAATTGACTATTGTGATCTTAATCTCTATGAATGTAATTTAGCCTAAACTTATTTTACCGCTCATTGTGTTTTATTTCGTTGTTCAAAATCACTTGAATTCAATAATTATTATGTTCTCTAAATACTAAGCGTGCAAATTCATTAAGCATTTCATCCCACGCATGTTTTGTTCTATATCATATTTCCTCATTGTTCTTGTTAGTTGAACAAATATCTCACCAATTAGAGTCATATCATTGTTTTTATTGGTTAAACCACTATAATATCCCCCATAACTCTCCAGATCTAAATAGATTTTTCATATGAACTTAAAGCTTTACCTTCATGTATCTTCCTCAGAGTCAACTCCACTTCACTTCTCTTTTTTAGATATATCAATAATATAGCTTATTTTATTAGATTCTTTAAAATTAATTTCTTACTTAAAACTCTCAATTAATACTATCTCTAAATAGAATTTTCATTTTTCCTAAATGTTTTTATGTTTACCTACAATCTTATTATCTTTGCTTATAATGTATCTAATTTGATTAAAATCTCTAAATCTCTTATCTCATACATTGGATATTCTTTATATCTTCTTTTCTATCTACTATCACTAAATCAAAATTATAAATTATCAAAAATTGCAGCTTTTACTTTCCTCACTACACACTTTGTAAGACTTCAAACTTTTTTACAATCATCATAAAGCTTAATAATATTTAACTTAGGTCACTCTTTGAAGGCCTTCTTCTGATGCAGAAATGTGACTGGAAACATACGAAAGAGATTATAATTCGTCAATCTATAGTTGTTATTTAGATCAATATATAAGTTGTGTGAGTTTTCATTTCTTTCCTCAATTTCTTTGCATCCAAAAGCAGCCAAACTTCACGATCAAACCGCGCATTAAAGCATCAATAAAGAATAGCCTCATTGCCAAATGTACAGATAATAATGTAAAGCACAAAAATCATGAAGCTAGTTATACAATTAACTATTAAGGTAATCAATTGAAAATTTTAACACTAGGATGATGTATGAAGTTCTATGATTAACCATTCTACCAATGAGCTTTAGCTCGGTCAACATGCTCCTTGGTTCCTAGGTAAAGGTCATGAGTTCAAGTTTTAACTCTGGCAATGTGCTTTTTTAAGTTGTGCATGTAAGACAATTATTATGTTTCCTGTCTCCCTGAGTAGAGTTCATTTGCCTATAATTGACCTTGTGCCCAACAAATCACTCTTAAAATATATGTGATATATTTCTATACTTTTGAAAAAACAAAAGATCTTTCAAACCTATTTTATCGCACAATTTGCTTACCTTCATTTCGCTATTTTCTTTACCCTGTTATTCAACAGCTAAAAATGTCTCAGCACTTAGGCTCATGGTTCTATTACCCGCTTCCTCCATGCTTTATCTGCCAATAACTAAACACAACAATTTATTTATACAGTTTCTCATATACGACACTTTTTACTTTAATTTTGTTGAAAAAAAAAACTATTTTTTCTCTTTGAAGTTTTAAGAGATAAATCTTCATTACTAAGAAATCCCTATTTCAACTAGGGTGTATATAAATAATCTCAGTTTTTATTAAGGGTTAATGAGGCAAAGCTTTTTCGCCATTTTCCAGATTAATATCCTTTGGCCAATATAAAACACCAAAATCAACTCCTCAAAAAAGGAACAATTATTGTTATCATCAAACCTGCCCATAACGAAATTAATTCCTATAAAATATCATGAACCACACCAAAGGAAGCTAATGAATTTGCATTATAGATCTTCTATATCAATATGAGTATGATGATACATAATTCAGTTATGCCCAAAAAATAATCTAAAACTAATAGATCCTGCATGAAAACATTGACCAAAGTTCATTTCATTTGTGGAAAATCATGGACAAACAAAATATCAACCTGCATTTAATGCAAATCACAGGATGAATTTGAGCATTTCGACTATAGTCTCATTCACTCTTTAAATTACTAATCTACAAGTAAAACTGCAGACAAAAATTTAACAAAAAATAGAAAAGAGAGCACCTTCCACTGAGGAGTAGACTCGCCTGTGAGTATGGCTTCATTCACTATCGCACTTCCAGCTAATAAGAGCATGTCAGCTGGCACAGACTTATCATCCCCGTTTTGATTGGAACGCCCAATTGAAATAACATCTCCAGGAAGAAGGTCTGTCCCAGATAGCTTCACCCACCTGACTCCCAATGCATAAGGATTGCATTTAAATAATTAATTTGTAAAAAAATCGGAATTTGCTCTATGGATTATTGGCATAAGCTTACTTGCCACATCGATAAACCATTAGTGTCTGACCATCAACTCTTACACGTCTAAGTTCAGTCAGGGTTTTCAATCGGCTCTTAACCATTGTTGACTCGAAAAGAAAAAGCATAAATAGTGTGAACAAGCTGTAATACCAATATTCATCTAAACACCAGAGGCCCACACAAAATACCTGACCATAGACCAAGAAAATGTAAACATTTGAACTAAAGGTTATGAATTTAACAGTTTCAAGCATATTAACTGAGGAAACCTACTTGAAACACAAAGAATGGCTCCATGCATTGTTCTTTCATTAACTTCTGAAATGTTGGCTGGGGATACTCAAATCTATTCAACAAAAATAAAGAACTTATGGAGCTCACATAGAAATATGTAAGCTAGAAAAATATAGCTTCAATATATACGGGCAGAGTCGGACAAACAAAATCTGCTTCGTACATACATCCCTACACTGTATTAAAATTAGGCAGAAGCATTATATAAAAGCATTGGAAGCCCAACACAAAGACAAACAGAATCGTGTGCTTTGAAAGTGAAGCGTTGCACTATGAGCATAATGCTTGACCAAATATGCTGCCCAAATTATCAATTACTCCAGAACATAAAAGTATGCTTCCGTTATGCATCTTACCATTTTTTCTCTCATACGTAGATTTTATTTTCTTTTCTGCAATCATGGGTTATTTACCTTTTGCATAGCTTTCCACCTGGTTTCTTTTCTCGTCTTTCTGTTGTAGCTGGGCTTTAAATCTGCTACTTTCTCTGATCGAAGACTTCTATTTTCCTGATGTACTAAATTTAGTAGCTTTTTACCGATGTAATTATAGTTCTTTAGCTTTAGAGCATTGCAACTACAATCAGACGTTTCAAAATAGGAATCATATTGCACAGCATTTTCGGCTGGCTGTATTATGAGTGCATGCACAATCCAACTTATTTTTTCAGCATGCATGTTGCCAACAACTTAATGATACCTAATGCAAATTTGGAATGATTTACCTGAGTCCTCTTAATGATAAAGCACCATGTTATAAGCACCTAATTAGCATTAGTAAAATAATTGCTTGTTATTGGAGGAAAACTTTACATCGTTTCTTTAGGGAACAAAGTAATTAATTAATTGCACTGTTATTATAAATTTTGAACGAAAGTAAAAAAAGGGTGCTTTAATTAATTAAAGTGACAGTTTGCTTGGCCATTTGTGCTCAAAAATAGAAATAGCTGTATATACTTGAGAATTAACGAAAATGTGCAAAAAGAATTGATAGAGTATGTTCTTTGAACCCATGCTACGAAATTGACTGATGGTAAAAAGACAAATGTCCCGCAACACCCAAGTCTGGCTGAACAGGTGCCATGCAGACAAATGATTTCATGTTGTTTACATCATAAATCTAATTGGTTCATACTTCAGGTTAGTTCTCACTGCCCACAGCGATTGGTTAAGCAAGGCCCCAAAAAAAATTAGCTACATAAACAAGAAAAGTCGTTGTAGCAAGCACTGGTAATTTCATATTCGTTCACATGAAGTACAGTGCCAAAAATTCACAATGGAAACACTTCAAATGCCAATACAAAGTCAAATGCTTGGCGCATGATATGCATAGCAATGTCCTTCCTATGTTTGTCATGATAAGAAGGTCAAGCGCTACGAAAAAAGTACATGTATGACATGGTATCATCTTGAACCCAGTGCTTCTTGAATGATGCACCACAGTCTGAGTGTTTGATCCCAGTTAGAAGGCAAAGATAATGATCCTAATTTAGATAGAAAATGTCTCTATACGAATATGGAAACTTTCGTGCTTGATAGATTGTCGTAGTACAAAACAGTAAATACTTTGACTGAACTTTTTGTGGGACCTATTCATGTGATATATGTGGACCCAAAAACTGGATTTTAACAAAATATAACAAAAACTTCAACTAGAATGAAACAAACCAAATACTGACTACTGGAATTATTTATATGCACGTGGGTTCTGGTAATTTCAAGAAACGGAAAAACTAACATTACAGATAATCACATTGTTGCTTCAAATCATTTTTTATATTAAAAGCATCCTCAAATAAATATTCATAAACTACTATTTCTTTGATTAGATCGCATTTGATGACGCATGCTTCTTATGTCAATGAACATTTGACAGACTTTACCGGATAAGATCATGATTTCTCTTTCTTTAAGGACTTTACACACAAATTGTAGTAGTCCTAACATAATGATTATAATCTATCTTGATAATATTCATAAAGCCTCCAATAACATGCTTGGAGAATTATAGCTTAATTCATTCCTAATTTCTCATCCAAAAAACTTGGCAGGAGGTTTCTACACTGTAAGCAACAGGTTCATGTTCCTTCAAATGATTCAGAAGTTCTAGAACAAAGAATCTGGATGAGAAGGAGTTGCAAGGTCACTCAAGAAGAAGATGGTACACAGTTCAAGAGTCTAGAACTCGAATCTTGGGAAGAAAAGATTGATCAAGATGGAAACACCTTTATTTCAGCAAGCGTTCCCATCAAAATAGGCACTATGATATTCTCCATTCATCTCCTCTTGTTCAAACAATTCATATCAGAGCAAAGGAATTGGAGTTTTGATAGTGTTGGCAATATAAGAGGAAGAGAAGTTCACCTGGCAAATGATATTGGACTTTGGAGACCGAAAAATGAAGGTGTTGCTTGTCAACCAAGGTCTTGATGCAGCATTGTAAGATGAGGCATCGAAATGGGTTGGTAAACTTCAAGGAGATCTTGCCAGTAAAGCACATAGTGCATTCTACTTTGTGCTGGAGATGAAGTCTTGCTGGAGGTTGCAAAAGAACAATCGGCCATTGGAGTTTGAGTGAAAAAAGGAGAAACATGGATCTCTATACTTAAAAAAGATCTCTTACCAACCAGTTGTACCTCAAGAAGAGACTGTACACCTTACAAATGGATGATTCCAAACTAATGAAAAAATATTTGAATGACTTTAGCAAAGTATAATTGATCTTAACAGCAATGAAGCCGAAATTACAGATGAGGATCTTGCCATAATCCTCTTGAATTCTTCTCCAAAAAGGTATGAACAATTAATAGATTGGTAAAGCCACTCTTTCTATGGTAGAAGTGAAATCAGCCCTCAATTACAAAGAATTGTAAAAGAGGGGAGAATTAAAGGAAGAAAATCTTAGTCATGGCCTTTTGATTTTTGGAAGAACAGAGAGATGTGATTTCAACAATAAGCAACAATCAAGATCCAAATTCAAGTTCACAAAGAAATGCTTCCTTTGCCAGAAGAAAGAGCACTTTAAGAAGAGGTGTCTCGAAAGAAAGTTGAAGCCACTTGAAAAGGAAAAGGAATATAGACAAATTGCGATTATTGAGGAGAGATATGAAAGTGCATAGGTGCTGTCCAACACACAATCCGATTCTAGCAATTACTGGATTATTTATTCCACATGTTCCCAAACAAATCTTGGTTTGTAACATTGCAAGATTTAGACAGTGGTTTCGTGATGCTTGGAAACAGTAAGACTTGCAGGGTATAGCTTAAGTGAAATTTAATTTAACCAGGAGTCCTAAATAAAGTTGGGTATGGATTCAAGAATGAAAATGAAAGATGGAGAGTGTATAAAGGCTCATTTGTTGCGAAGAAGGGTGTATTGAACAATGGATTGAATTCTTTAATTGGAAAGACAATCATTGGAGGCTTGGTGAATGCAACTACTAAACAAATACAACACAATTATGGCACAAGAGACTTAGCCATATAAATCAAAGAAGTTACAAGAACTTGAGAAACAAGATTTATTATGTGGTGGCAAGACTGAAAGACTTCATTTCTGTATCAATTGTGTTACAAGAAAGGCAATGACGCTCAAATTTTCATCTGCAATCATAAGACAGATGGAGTTCTTGATTGTATCCATGCAAATTGCAGGAGCCTTCTCGGACAGAATCACATGGTATTGTCTTTCTTTAATTGATGGTCGATCTAGAAAATTATCATAATATGTTTTGAAACACAAGAATGAGGTGTTATAAGAAATCAAAGAATGAAAAATCATATTGAGGATGAATTATGGGTTAGAATTTTGTGCTGATGAATTCAGCAAATTTTGTAGAGATCAGAGTGTGGCAAGGCATCACGATAAGAACAACTTCATGACAAAATAGGTTGTAGAAAGATTCAACAGGATCATTCATAGAAAGGTGAGATTTAAGCTAAGTAATGCAGGGTGGCCTAAAAGGATTTGGGTGAGGCAATAGTATTGCAGTATACTTGATCAATAGATGCCCCTCTTCAACAATTAGTTTCAAGACACCCCAAGAAACTTAGAGTGGAAATTAACTGATTATTCAAAACTAAAGACCTATGGATGCAAAGTCTATGCTCACATTTAGCAACATAAATATGAATCACATGCAATAAATTGCATTTTCTTTGGTTATCTTAAAGGTTTCAAAGGATACAGGCTATGGTACTTGAAGCCGAGCTGTACAAAATGCATGAAAGGTAGGGACTATCTTTAACGAACAACATATGGCTTATTTTATTTCACGTAGCAAGTTCAACAAGTCAATGGATGCAAGTGTGACAATGGAGTTTGAGATGAAGCATTCAAGCCAAGAAAGTCATGACGTCAATGATCAAGAATCAAGAATCGGCTAAGGCAGATCTTGAAGAATCTGGATAGCCAACCATTGAAGTGCAAAGAAGATTGGCAAGGGATAGACCTCGGTGTAATGTCAAAGTACCACAAAGATATGGACATGTTGATCTCATTGCATATGCCTTTAGAACATATGGGATGAACGAAAATGAACCAAAATCATTTCATGAAGCCACATAGAATGCTGAAAGAAATCAAATGGCAGCAATCAATGAAAAAGAAATAGTCATTAAATCAAAATAAAACTTGGTAATTGGTGGATAAACCAAAGAACCATAAGATAATTAGTTTCATGTGGTTTTTTAAAAAGAAGGATGAATAAGAAGTAATCAAGTACAAAGCAAGATTGGTTGCAAAGGGTTTCTCACAAGGTATAGATTATAATGAAAGATTCTCTTCAGTTGTGAGACACTCATCAATCAGAATCTTGCTTACCATAGTTACTCAATTCCACATGGAGCTTCAGCAAATAGATATGAAGACGACACTGTTTTCATGTAGAATTACAAGAAATCATATACATAAAGCAACCTGATAGTTTCATTGTAGAGCAAGCTGAAAACAAGGTATGTCTTCTTAAAAGATCCTTATATGGGCTTAAACAATCATGAAGAAAGTAGCACTTGATGAATACATGAATATTGGTTTTAGAATAAGGGATTATGATTACCGCACTCTTCACAAGCATCATGGAGTTTAAAAGATAGTTTGTTTTCTTTTGTATGTTGATGACATTGCTTATTATTAGCAAAAGCATGGTTATATCAAAAAAGAAAAAAAGTTTAAAATGAAAGTCTAGGTCTTTCAAATAAGATTCATGGAAAGGAGATAAAGAGAATTAGAATTTTTAAAGAACAATTTATATCCCAAACCTCTTAATTCAAAAGGGCGCTTATGAGATATAAGATGCACAAAACAAAAACTATTCTAACACCCTTGTCTCAACATATGAAGCTTAGCACAAATCAATCACCATTATATGATGTTGGGAGGATGTACATGCTACGAGTACCTAACCAAAATGCAGTTGGAAGCATTATACATGCTCTAGTTTGCTACCTGATTAAGCACAAACTCTAACAGTGGTTCATAAGAATATGGTTAATCCTGGTAAGAACCACTGAGAGGCGATGAAATGGATTCTTAAGTATATCAAAGGAAAATGTGAATTAGGCCTACAATTCACATGTACAACTCCACATGATAAGACAATTGAAGGGTATGTTGATTCTGACTTTGCAACAAATGTGGATACAAGAAACTTATTAATTGATTATGTGCTAGAAGTGTTTAGAGATACAGTTAGTTCAAAATCTTGTTTGCAATCGGTGGCAGCTTTATCAACTATGAAATTAAAATACATTATTATTTCAAAAGCAAGCCCTATAGATCAAAGGTTAGATGTGAGATGTTCGATAAAGATTGCTTTATATATGCAATGCCTATTTCCTACGCTAATCATATTCATCATGAAAGAACTAAAAATGGGGATGTTTGATTTCAATTCACCAGAGATACAAGGAATTGGTGAAGATCATAAGGATTTCAACCGATCATAATCATTCCATAAAGCATAGTAGCAGAAAACATAGAGGCTCAACGCAGGCTTCAATTTTGCAAATTTCATGCACAACCAAGCCTCATCATGTAAAGCTACTGGGTCAAGAACTGGAGGTTCTAGCAAAGGCAATCATGACTTGGTGGTAGAATTGTTGAAGTGAAACCAGAAAGAGTTCCATTTAGCTTTGTAAATGATACTGCCAAGATTTGAATTGAAGGGCAGAACCTGAAGTTTCTTCCATGGGAAGAACAGAGAGATTCCATATTTGGAATTGATTGTAGTTATACAGATGAGTTTTCTTGACTAATTGTTATGTGTTTATCAAGAACTAGAAGAAGAATTTCATATACAATGACAATTCGTAGTTTCTCAACTTTTAATCATAGGCTTTCATACCAACTATATACAGGACTTCTTAGAGTCCAGAATTCACTAATGCAAATCTAAGATGAGATACATGAAGAAACACACAAAAGACGTGTAGTGTTCCAAATTTTAATTCAGGTAATGGTTAATCTCTTCTGATTCAAAACTAGAAAACATGTTTACTTATCCACCAAACAATAATTTAAAAGTTATCAAAAACTAAAATTTCAAGGAATTGTGAGAGTAAATAAGATTTAGGATTCACATACAGATGAGTTGTCTTGCAGAAATACATTTCTCCACACACTCACTCTTGCAGAATTGTGAGAGTAAATACAGATGAGTTTTCTAGCGAAACTATCCAATTCTCAATCACGTATGCAATGTGTTCACCAAATAATTAGAAGAAAGGAAGAAGGATGGAAGTTATTGATTTGCATGAGTATTATGCCATTATAAAAAGAAGCATCCTCCTAAAAATTGTCAAGGAAAACACACTCGAAAATTTGAGAAACAAAAAATCTAAAATAGTCTCTCAACTATTCGTATGTTGCCAATGCAGTTCAAGGGTAATACATTTCTCCACTTTACTCACTCAACTACGCAAATTTGATACCAAATGGCCCTCAAATAGAAACTAATGAAAATTGGGATATAAATTGAAGTCATTTACTCCCTCAAATATACAAAATTGATCCCAATTTAGACCATGGATCATTTTTGGATGGTTGGAGAATAAATTGGAGAAATATGATAATATGTGACTAAATTAGTCACATATGAATGGTCAGGGTACTATTTTGGGCATTTTACCCAAGAATTAGCATCCAACTAACACAATTTTGAAGAAAAAGTAGCAAATTTTCTTCAATAACTTGCGACAAAATAGTGCATCAATTGTCAAATTTATATTAGCCCAAAAGACCCAAAATTAGTGATTTCTCATAATCCCTAAAACTTAAGGTTTATTACACCAAACTTTGATTCCACTAAGAATTGAAAGTTTCCAATTCATCATGGACAAAACAATAAGATACCGGTGTTGCTACAATGTAAATTCAAGTATATAAGGTAAGCGTGCAGTCAAAGATTTCAACAGTACGAAAGTTGAGATAAAATAACAATACTACTAGATGAAGAAGCAAACAAAGAGCAATTTCCATAGAATTAAATCACATTTTGCACAAGGAAAAGAGCACAATAGTAATCTTTAAAGTCAAGCATTAATCAGCACTTCGATAAAAAAACCGGGAGAACTGACCCTGCGCTGAAGAAAAAAAAAACTAGAAACAATTGAACTTGGGCATTTAATAAAAGTTGAATCAAAATAACTTGCAATATCAAACCAAACCAATGGGATAATCAAAATATTAGAGAATACATCATATGCGTATTGCATTCAAACTAGAAAAAACAAAGAACAATATAACAAGAACAACGCCAAAACTCAATGCCGAAATTCAATGCTTTCGAAAAGTATAGTATTCCAAATTATATTACTAATAAGCCTGTAAATTCAAAGAGTTAAAAAAAGCATTAAATGGGATTATATGAGTTCAATGGCACCAAAAGCCTTACACATTTCTCCCCCATTTATCAATAGCAGCAGCAACTTTAGCATCTGTCCCGTGTCCAGTGCTCTTAAGATAATAACCAAACGATTCCTTTGTTGGATAAGGGAGCTTGCAGAAGGTTTCCTTCTGATCAGAGAAAATAAAACGTTGCTTTCTAAAATCAAAGTATATCTCATCAACATTACTGGATGATGGCCCCACAACCTGCATAAGAAAAGAGAAATGTCACAAAGAATCCCATCTAGAATGTCTTGACTACTAACATCAATATCATTATATTATTTAGCGCATGCAACTTCATGGTAAGTTGATGTTCGTTAGAACATGAAAGAACCCTCAACAACCAATTTACATGATAATAATAATTATAACAATTTTATTATTATTCTAGCTACTTGCGTCTCACTGACACTATATATGAAAGAACCCTCAACAACCAATTTACATGATAATAATAATTATAACAATTTTATTATTATTCTAGCTACTTGCGTCTCACTGACACTATATATGAATGATTTCTAGCTAAAATACAGATTTTTAATAATCAAGATAGATACATTGCCATGTTCTACTAAATAATTAATACCCATGTAACAAGGATATACAAAGAAACTCTTTTACTTTTATAATCAATATACTGGTTGACAAAGCAAAAGATGGTTCTTAACTTATAATTTACCTTACCTTTGAAAAAAGCTGCTTAAGTAGCCTAAATTACAAAGAAAATTATAGATTTTCCACACTTCATTTTATATAATAGATTAGATACTATGGAAGGCGAACGATGTACATAAGTTAGCCAAGCAAAAAGATTGAAGTATGGATATAGTTAAAGTGAAGTGCATTAAGGATTAAGATCAAAAAGTGTTTTTATTAGAAAAAGATATTCAACATAAATGGATGAGATATTTCGATAAACTTTTCAACGAAGATCGTGAGAAAACGGTTTACTTTAGTGACCTTAGCATTCTAAATGAAAATAGATATTTTTATTTTTATCGTCGTATTAGTAAAACAGAAGTTAGAGAGGCTTTAAAGAAAATGAAGTGTGGAAAAGAAGTTGGACCTGATGATATTCCGATAAAGGTGTGAAAATGCCAAGGAATTCAAAAAAATTCTTGGTTTACTAAACTTTTTAATATTATTTTGAAGACTAAAAAGATGTCAGATGAGTGGAGGAGTGTGTTGATTCCTATTTTTAAGAATAAATGTGATACACAAGAGTGTACAAATTATAGAGGAATTAAGTTAATGTATCATACATCAAAACTATGGGAGAGAGTAATTGAGCATAGGTTACGACGTAATACTATGTTTCTCAAAATCAATTTGAATTCATATCAAGTAAAGTATACCATGAAAGTTATAAATTTATTGAGAGGTTTGATAGAGAAGTATGAAAAGAATAAGGAGGATCTACATATGATATTTGTTGATTTAGAGAAAGCATATGATAAAGCTCCACGAAATGTGCTATGGAGAGGTCTAGAAAAGAAAGGAGTTAATGATGCTTATATTCAAATCATTAAGGATATGTGTGCATGAGTTCTTACTTTTGTTCAAACACAAGGTGATTTGACCAAGTATTTTCCTATTTCAGTTGGATTACAACAAGGATCAGCTTTAAGCTCATATCTTTTTGCTTTAGTCATGGAAGTTCTTTCTAGACATTTGCAAGAGGATGTATCCTAGTGTATGCTTTTTGCTTATGATATTCATCTTGTTGATAAGACTAGAGAGGGAGTTAAAGGAAAACTTAAATTATGGAGGTCAACCTTAGAGTCTAAAGAATTTTTGTTTGAGTAGATCTAAAACCGAATACATGGAGTGTAATTTTAGTGGTATTGAATCTAACTGGGAGATAATGACTTTGGGCAATAAATTCATTAAAAAGAGTACACATTTTAAATATTTCAGGTCTATTGTTCAAAGTGATAGTAAAATAGATGGGGATATTATTAGTAGAATTCAAGTTGGATGGTTGAAGTGGAGGAATGCTTCTTGTTGTGTGATAGAAAAGTACCACTCAAACTTAAGGGAAAATTCTATAAGATGGTAATGAGATCTGCAATGCTTTATGGAGTAGAATGTTGGTCTTTAAAAGAGAAGCATAAAAATAAGTTAAGTGTTGCAGAGATGAGGATGCTCAGGTGGATGAGTTGCTTTACTTTGAGAGACAAAATGCAAAACGAGTATATATGTGAAAAGGTTGGAGTGGCTCAAGTGGCAGATAAGATTAGAGAGTCACCTTAGATGTTTGGTCACATAAAACGTCGGTCCTCCGATGACCCGGTTAGAAGAGTAGATGCATTAGATCTAACCTATGTTAAGAAATGCAAAGGTAGACCTAAAAAGACTTAGTAAGAAAGCATTAAAAATGATATTTTTTTATTATATTTAAATGAGAATTTAACTCTAAAAAGGACAAAATGGAGAAAAAGAATTCATGTAACAGACCCACATAGTAGGATAAAGGCTTGATGTTGTCATGTATTATCCTAAATCATTAATATTGCTAATAAAAAAATGAAGTAAAGATAACAAAGCTTTAAGCAGGTTTCAGTTGTCCTGTTATAGCATTTGGCAAAATAGACAAAACAAGGAGATGATTTGCATGAAAATATCATCAATTATTAACTAAGTTGATAAATTAGGAGCCAGAAACTTACAGGTTTTTGGAAGTGAAGTGGAACAATTTCTTTAGCACCAGAAAACTTAGCAGGAATAACTTTGCATGCATCTGCAGAGCGAATCTCACTGACCTGCCAAATCCAAAAATATAGGATGTTGAAACGTGTCATGTCATGCAGATAAGCAAAGACATTGTATAAAATTGCAAGATAACAAAATGAAAATATATCTCCATGAAGCTGGATAGCTAGGAAATGATAATTATATTCTTTGACAAAAGATGTATTCTTTCAACAGTGCATGTTTCATCTAAATTTGTCATATAAACAGAAAATAATTATTATGCTTACCAAACTGGACTGCATATAGATCATAATACTCAATCCTTTCACATATAAAACAAGAAAGTGACAGATTAGTCAAGCTTACTATAATTTAAAGATAACTGCACCACAAAAATATCAAATTGTTCAATCCTCATTAAAAAACCATTCCAGAATCAAACATGTCATTTACCTTACTGAACCGGACGAAGCATTTGAAATCAACTGACCACGCAGTGAAAAGCAGCACCAGGATGTGAAACCCAGCAAGGCCACCAAGAATGATCAGAGCATCAGTAAATTCGAGGCTGGGAACCGCCAGAAAGAGCCATATGCTATAAAGAAAAACAAAGGGTAACACGTCCAGGCGCCAAGCAGTATGCCGCCTCTTCAGCAGATCGACCGCTTCAACTACCTTGCCTCCAACATGGAATCTCACCATCTTTCCCCACTAAGCACCGAAGCTCTATGATCACCCTAGAGACTAGAAATAACTGATAAAGCTATAATATTTTTTTTTTAATTCGAATACCGACATACTTCAAGCATCCGAACCAGTAAAGCGAGAGGACGCATAGGAATCGATTCTGATCTTTCGTCTCTAATTTGGCGAGGGTATAATACAGGACGACGGAATGACGAAGCTAAAACAAGATGGGGTTAGAAGAGAAAAGAGGCAGGCAAATCAGGATAAGAAGGATCCGACGCCGCCGTTCGCATAGAGATCTCGATCTGACGGCGGTCGGAGCTACCTCCTAAAGAGCTGTCGGTCTGAACTCAGCGGAGCAAGCGCCTGTTAGAGGAATGTGAGGGTTTCCGACGGGGGAAAAATGGTCTGGTGGCTTTGTATAGACTGGAAACGTATTTCAGCTTGCAAGCGACCCTGAGAAAGGGTTCTTACCCGAATCAACCTGAAATTTTGCTATTAAAGTTTAGGGTTGCCAATATGCATTAAAATGTGTGTAATCATAAATTTTTAACAAACTATGAAAAAAAAAAAATTATAACAAATTAAAATAATTTAGGGTTTCTTATTAATATTTATAGTTTTGAAAAACAAATCTCTATTAATAAAAAAATAGTTACTAAATCAACTCTATTAGTTATACATGATAATAAATGTCAATCTATATCATATTTAATTCTAAAAATAGAAAAAATGATTTATTAAAGAGGCATATTATTTATTTTAGAATTATCTCATAATATTTTTATTAAAATTTTTTTGTGCATTATCTATCAAAACTTAGATTCATTAATTAATTTAATTGTCCCCCAACATGATCCATATCGTCGTCCATTTCCTAGCAAGTCTCCTTCCCTCACGAAATTGTTGTTGCCTTTGATCTCATTCTAATATCAACTCTTATGGAATAGCATATATCACCATCTTGAAAAAGGGATGATGTTATTGTGACTTCATAATTAATCATTTTAAAGGTTGATCTATTGTGTAAATAAGAAAATATTTTTCTAGCATTTAGGATTGCATCTTATGATTTTTTCTCTCGTTTCAAAAGATCATTTATCACGTTTGTCATCTCCTACCTCCTACAAAAGAGAGAGGATGATACCATCTTCCAAGTTTGCTTCAGAAGTTTTGATTTTTTAGATGTGCTAGTATTCTAGTAGAATTTGGTGTCAAAGTCTCCTTAAGTCCCTAACTCCTCCAACTTCCTACACATATTAGCTCTACTCCAAGAGCCAAGGAGCTATCCTTCAATTAGACTATCAACAACTTCTAAGCACACACCGTCTTTTATTTAGTTTGAGCCTCTAGCTTCAGGAAGTCCATGGACATCCTTAAACTCACGTGATAAATATAATCTCACAACCGCCTTCCCCACCCCTTGTCCCCCTTTAAGTATGCATTTCAAGCTTCCCCTCTATTGTCGTGGATGAAATGGGTTAGTTTTCCTTGGATCATTTCTAAATCTTTTGCAAGTGTCCATTTGGTAACATTGAATAATGGCTTTAGAGCCCAATTTAAGAGGTTAGAGTGATCTTTTTGCTCAATAAGTTCTTAATTCCATGACAATCTATCAACTCATTGATCCTATAACTTGAATATGCCAACTACTCCACTCATCAGCTCTTTAAGTTGATGGCACCAATCATCTAACAATTCAAGTTGATGGCACTTCATGTAAACCCTTAAGGCGTCAGCTAAAGCCTCGAACCTTGTCTAACTCAAAGAATAGTCTCTAAGTAAAATAATCATATAGAAATGGAATGTCATTGTAGTATTTGGTTACATGCATTTATGCCACAAAATTCATACTAAGAAAATGAAAGTCTAGTCGGCTCATATTCATTATGCATGATCTTAAGATATTCTAGCAAATAAGTCAAGGTAATATTGGTTCTTTACATCATAAATTAGCTCTCATATGCATTCAAGTCATATCATATATATGCTAAAATTATAAGGCCTATTTATTCTCCCTTTTTAGCTATAACCTTTCTTGCATTGCATCGAGATTTAAGGAAACTATTTTTAAATCATTTAAGTAGAATTAGAAGACATTTTTTATCCAAAGAGTATGAGCCACATCATTAGCTATGTTGACACATTTCCCTATGATTAGGAATTTTGGAGGGTTTTTACCTAGTATTAGGCCCCTTCTCCCCTTTAGCATTTTGCCTTGGGTATTCATGAAAATATAAATCCATTTCTTCTGTCAGGGTAAGTCTTTTACCTTCATCCTTGAATGATGACGTTAATTTGATTTTCATTTCATCAACATTTCTCCTCTGATAGACTAAAAGACCAACATTCTTTATATTATCATCAATTATATCATCTTACTTCTCCTTTTCTTATATGTGTGTGTGTGTCTACCCTACATGTTTATGAGCCTCTTTGGAACATGCTCTCATTTAGATAAAACAACATTCTTATAACTCTTTTTGTATTGAACCCAAATATGAATAAACATTCTAACTGAGAGTTTTCTAGAACCTGTAACGCAAAGTATAATTAATTATGAGAATTTTACCCATGTGAAATTATATCTCCCATAATTAAATAAACCATACTTGAGTATCCTTATCATTTATAAAAAAATCTATGTGACATATATTGTTACCATCCATTGATTCTTAGGCTTATTTAGTATCATAGAGATTTAAGACATTTCCTTGACTTTGTCTGTAGAGTTACACAATTTGATGGACAAAATTTGAGCTTATCATTTGATAGATCATCTCAAGGGTGACCAAGAGGCCAGATATGCAGATTTCATTAGGGTTTTGAGTTTAATCTCATTCTAGATGAATGCTTAATCTCATCCTAGTGGAACTCAAATTATCCTTATTTTAAGGGAATAATTTTATCATAAACCCATAGGAGATGTGTTTAGTTTTTTTAAGTAGAAGAATTATAAATATACAAGTAATTTTTAGTATCATAGAGATTTTAGGGCATTTATTTGACTTTGTCTGTAAAGTTACACATTTCAATGGACAAAATTTGATCTTATCATTTGATATATCATCTTAAGGGTGACCAAGTGGCAAGGGGTAAGATATGAGGATTTCATTAGGGTTTTGATTTTAATCTCATTCTAGAGGGATGACTTAATCCCATCCTAGTGGAACTCCAAATTGATGTATTTTGTTAGGGTAAAGTTTATTCCCATTTAAGGGAACAATTTTAATATATATCCATAGGAGATGTGTTTAGTTTTTAAGTATATGAATTATAAATGTACAAGTAATTTGTATGCTCTAAGGTGGCTTAAGAAAATCACCACATGATGTAGAAATTGATCATTTTCATCATTTTGGTGAAAAATAAGGATACGATCATTTAAAAATATCTTTATTTTGGCAAGTTGAATTCATGCTTAAAGTTTTTACTAAAGGTAGATAAATACTAACAGATTTGAGTTTTTTCATTAAAAAGGTGTTTTTATGAATTTGTTCGAACATAGAAATCAATTTCAAGAGGTTTCATTATTGCTATAAAAATATTGATACTTCCAACTTGAGAATTTTATTATGTGTAGAACTTGATGCTATAAATATACTAAAAAATTAAGAATTTTTAAAGTTTTAATTCTTTACAATAATGTTTAAAAAATGGTAATTTGATAATTTTGAATATTTTAAAAAAATTATTAGGGATTATTATTTTTACTTGACCAAAATTTATGATGTATTTGTGCTTTATTGAATTTTTTTCAAATTTTAAAGGTTGCAGGCATGATATCAACTTTGACATGAGTTATAAGCCTTTTGGCTCATAATATTTAAGCTATGTAGGAATCACTGAAATGGGAAAGTGACATATATTTTTTGAAACAAAATGATAGATTTTACTTTGACTCGCACTACATCATTTAGTGTTTGATATTAGTTATAAAGTTTAGTGATTTTGATTCATTTTATTTGCTTTGAAAATTTGAGTGAATTTTAGCTTGTTATTTTTTCAATATGTTTCTTGTGTTGAAGAGGCATTCTAAGCCTAAAGCATAGAGATTTAAGGCATTTCCTTGGCTTTGTATATAGAGTTACACATTTTGATGGGCAAAATTTGATCTTATCATTTGATAGATCATCTCAAGGGTGACCAAGGGGGCAGATATGAGGATTTCATTAGGGTTTTGAGTTTAATCTCATTCTAGATGGATGCTTAATCCCATCCTAGTGGAACTCAAATTTGATGTCATTTTGTTAGGATAACTTTATCCTCATTTTAAGCGAATAATTTTATCACCAACCCATAGGAGATGTGTTTAGTTTTTTAAAGTAGAAGAATTATAAATATACAAGTAATTTTTAGTATCATAGAGATTTTAGGGCATTTCCTTAACTTTGTCTTTAAAGTTACACATTTCAATGGACAAAATTTGATCTTATCATTTGATATATCATCTTAAGGGTGACCAAGTGGCAAGGGGTAAGATATGAGGATTTCATTACGGTTTTGAGTTTAATCTCATTCTAGAGGGATGACTTAATATCATCCTAGTGGAACTCAAAATTGATGTATTTTGTTAGGGTAAAGTTTATCCTCATTTAAGGAAACAATTTTAATATATATCCATAGGAGACGTGTTTAGTTGTTAAGTATAAGAATTATAAATATACAAGTAATTTGTATGCTCTAAGGTGGCTTAAGAAAATCACCACATGATGTAGAAATTGACCATTTTCATCATTTTGGTGAAAAATAAGGATAAGATCATTTAAAAATATCTTATTTTGGCAAGCTAAATTCAACTTAAAGCTTTTACTAAAGGTATATAAATACTGACAAATTTGATTTTTTTTCATTAAAAAGGTGTTTTTATGTCTTTGTTCGAACATAGAAATCAATTTCAAGATGTTTCATTATTGCTATAAAAATATTGATACTTCCAACTTGAGAATTTTATTATGTGTAGAACTTGATGCTATAAATATACAAAAAAATTTAGAATTTTTAAAGTTTTAATTATTTACTATAATGTTTAAAAAATGATAATTTGATAATTTTGAATATTTTAAGAAAATTACTATGGATTAATATTTTTACTTGACCAAAATTTATGATTTTTTGTGTTTTATTGAATTTTTTTCAAATTTTAAAGGTTGCAGGCATGATATCAACTTTGACATGAGTTATAAGTCTTTTGGTTTGCAGTTAAGCTATGTAGGAATCACCGAAATGGGAAAGTGACATATATTTTTTGAAGCAAAATGAAGTAGATTTTATTTTGACTTACCCTTCATCATTTAGTGTTTGATATTAGTTATAAATTTTAGTGATTTTCATTCATTTTATTCCCTTTGAAATTTTGAGTGAATTTTAGCTTGTTATTTTTTAAATATGTTTCTTGTGTTGAAGAGGCATTCTAAGCTCAAGTGTCATTGAGAAGATCCTAATTCACTAGGGAAAGAGTGCTTATATGAGGTATTTTCATTATAGAGTTTGTTATGATCTTTTTATTTTTCATCAAGTTTACTTGAGAATGAGTTAATTTTTTGGTACTAACATTACCTAACAAAATTTTGGAAACAAAATGGCTTAGGAATATTTACTTTTCACATGGAACTATAGTAGCATTTTGATGGATGAAAATACTCCCCAACCTATTACTTAATGAGTTAAGAAAGATGAGTTGAGAGGTGTAACACCCCATAGTACCTCTTAACAGTACATGGAGTATTACTAACATCAACATAACATTTTAATAAATCAATTAAGATATCATATGATACTTTTGAAACATTTGGAGGTCTTTATAAGATATCCAACACTCTTCAAACGGAAGCATCTAATATTATAAAATTTCAACAAAAACATAGTTACAGAGCCACTAAGGAAAACCAAATAAATCCCTCATTGGAATGTTTCCATACCTTAAGTTTAGTCTTACACATAGATTTAAAAACTAGCATATAAAATTGAAATACTTGCGACTTAGTCAGCATTGATCTTTTCTTTTCCTTTTCCTGTAACAACAGCCATTAAGAAGTGTACTGGTGAGCTATAAGGCTCCATAAGTTATGCAACTTTAAATAACATTTATATATGCATGATTATAAAATTCATAAATTGAAAACATAAATGAAAGTTAAACAAATTTGAGAATACATCATAAAATCCATCATAAAATCCCGTTGGGCGTTAACCTTTATTTTATCTTAAATCCATAATGAATATCAATTTTACTCATTAAAAGATTTGGCTACTCTTTTATAAACATATTCAATGGAGCCCAGGTAAACCTGGCATTATCGCCATTGAATTACATAGAGGTCCATTTTGCCTCTTTAGGGGTCCCTTTTGCCCCGCCTGCTAAGCAGGTCTCATTTCTTTGGGGTCCCTTTTGCCCCACTTACAATGTAGTCTTATGTTGGGAACCCTTTTGTCCCAACTACATTTGTAAGTCATACATCATATATATAGCCAAACTTTACTTTAAATTGATATTCAATATACTTTTATATTTTCATATTCCATACTTTTCACATGCTTCCATAATGATAATTATGTTGTCATTTGTATACAAAGTATATGTATACAATATGTAATTGAATTGACATCTTTCTAAAACATCATCAATTAGAAAAACATTTAGATGAACATATTAAGCATTATTTTAAACTCATGTGCTGAATTTTTGTGAGTGATTCTTCATACTTGAAAACTTGGATATAAAAACCTTTCTATACATTAAGCAAAATTAATATAATTTACTCTAATGTATTCCAAATTAACTTTCATGCTTATAAATAAAAGTCATCATATTTGAAATATAATTGCATTACTTACCTCATTGACGAATTGACGAATTGACATTTCTAAGTCAACACTCCGTGACTTTCTCTTTTGATAAACTAATTCAGATTCTCCTCTCTGCATCAGTATAAATCTTTCTTCCCAAAAAAATTCCCTTTCTTCTATTATATCTCTACTCTTTCTTTTGATTTTTATTCCAAATCCTTCCAAGCACTATTGTTCACTGTTTCAAAATTAGTTACACTAATTCGTTAATCCTTCACCTACTCTGTACATTCTCATCAAAGTACAATTCATTACATGAAACCAATTAATAAATTCAAATCTTCGCTACAGTTACCCAAAATTACCTTCAGCTGAGCTCTTCTTTACTGGAAATGTTGTTCCCTTCAGTGCCGAATTCCTTCTCAATGCACTGTGCCTTTCACTGGCTTCATATGGCTGCTATTCAATTGCTCTCACTTTATCCAAAATTTTCATTTATACAACAATTTCTTCTTCCTACAGCCGAATTCTCACTGTGCCGCCAAACCCTCTTGCTACAGGTTTCTCTGTATTGTGCCGAACAAGGAAATCAGCAAAGCGCTGTGCCGATTCCTTTATTATCTTCCTTTATTATCAGCACTATACCGAAACTCTACCCACAACCCTGTACCGATTTCCACACAGTAACTGTACTCCTGTTTGCATTAAACTGTTGATTCTATCCTTTTGTTACTCGCACAACCAATACCCTTTTTTTTTGTTTGGTTGCATACGTGAGTGATGAGGGAAAGTGAGGCCCACCACTTAACTGCCAACAACACATCTTTTGAAAGCATCAATTCAGGCATTACATACTTATCCATTCTAACTTAAATCTGTTAGTTAAGATAAGTATTAATACTTATCCTATTTATTAAACAATAACGTAACAGTTAATAAATTTAACATAAAAGTTAATATTAACTTTAAATACACAATTTTTTATTATAATTAAATAAATTTTCATTTCATTTTATTTTTCATATCTGAATTTTTGGGTCTTACAAGAGGGGCTTTAGGACGGCTAGTAGTGACCATCTGCATAAATATGTTTAGGGAAATTATAACAGTGTCCTTTTGACATAATTGATCATTCTTAAGCCATATATATTTTCTAAACTCCCTTCATGTAGATAATTGCATTTTGGGATGTCGGTTATTGTGTTGTAACGTAACATTGATAATTTTTTAGTTGAAAACAGACATTTTACATATAAAGAACTTAATATACATGTAGATAATATCATTCAATGAGATACCTCACACACATAAGTAATTATGCTTTGTTGGCTATAATAAACTTTAGGCTCAAGCACTTGATATTTACCACAGAAAGATAAAAAAATGTGGAAAATTAAATGAACATGAAGTAAATTACAAAAGGTAACACACACACATATTTTAGTTTTAAGAAATTCTCCAACACCTTCTAATGCAACACTAAGATAAAGACCAATGACAAGATCACAAATTAAGGCCCATCATCAGAATTTATGTCTGTCATCATGCAAAACTCTCCATACAAACTCATGAACGTTCCATAATACTTTTTAAATCATTGGAGAATAATTTGAGAGCTCAATTTACGACCTCTTAATGGGTATGTGGGCCATAGAAGTCAAAAGGGCAAAGATCTTCATAAATTGAATGATTTCAAGACCACTCTACTTGTCATTTATGGAAATTCCAAATTTTTATGTATTTGGAAGCTTTTAATTTAATTTTATTTCATTTAGTATTAGAACATATCATTTATCAATGTAGTAGTATTTTATTTCCTCTTAAAGCTTTTCAAAGTTGTCTAGGCCTAGAAAAGGTATATAAATAAGACATTGCTTTATACTTTTAATTCATTGAATAAAATTTATTTTTTACTTGTGTAAATTTTGTATGAAAGTCTTGGTGATTGTTATACTCATTGGTAAAGCTTGGTGGTTGATCTTGTAGGGCTTTGGTGGGTCCTCAATTATCTCTTCTTATTATTTTTCTTCCTCTTTCTTGACACAATTTTCATCTCCTCTACTTAGCCTCAAACTTATCATCCCTTAACCATCAAACATATCAAACACTCAAAAACTCTCCTAAATAACCCCGGACACCCCTTGTAACCTTCCAAGGCCTAAATTCTTGAAGAACCCTAATATATGATAGCCAAAGTTCCAATATAGAGAGACAATTTCCTACAGTGAGAAACCAAATTAGAAGTTTTATAACTTTTCAACAACTAATCCAAAATCCATAAAAAACTTGCTATTAGGTCCCTAACATCCCAAACGTTTAATATGATGTTTCTTATTATTTTTCTCCAAGGAAAACCCATCTTTTTGGAGCTTAAAGTTTCATACCTAAATCTATCAAAAAACTTAAATTACAGCTTCACTGCCACCTAAATAACCCTTCAATCACCTCCCTAAGAGGAAACCAATCAAGTTGTTGCTTTCACCATAAAGATTTCATTCATACTACATCACCTTTTATCAAGTATGACAACACTATTTGTTGAGGGCTCAGGATGGGGTTCCCACCCACTATTTATTGAGGAAAAGGGGGGTATAAAACCCCCTATTTGATAATGTTGAACTAAATGCCATTCAGGTGACCTGATATTATATTGAGTTTTCATAAGGCTTTGGGGTACCTATTATGGGTTTCCATTAGAGCTTTATGAAGGTTTGCTATGGGCTTTTTAGTTTAAAGGTTATGTTTGTTTATGATGATAACTTAATCCGAACAAAAACTAACTAATAAGTTGACTGAACTCTATTTTTTGAACATTTAATGGCATGAAATTAGGCAATAATAATGACCTATAAAGGGGCTACTAATGAACCATTAATGGTTAGCAGTGACCCATTAACCTTGTAAGTTCTTAATTATTCATTTACTTATCATTTCAGTACTTTGGTGATCTTAAGCTTCTTTTTAGTTGATCGACAATTGATTAGGGTTGGCTTTAATTTGAATGAAACTTGGCTTGGTAGATTCATTGATCCTCTATGTTGAGGGTATAGGGAAATGACCCAACACTCACTCTGAGGTCTTCCTTGACCCAAGACTCAACTTCTAATGTCATTGTCAAATGACCCAAAATATCCTTTTAAGGGTGTCATCTTGAACTATATTTCAATATAATACCATAAGGTTTTGTTTGGGAAGGCTTTCTTACTGCTTCTTAAAGCGATTTTTTAGTATAAAAATTAAAAATTTTGTGCTAGAAAAATGCTTTAAGAAGCAGTAAGAAAGTCGTCCCAAACGAAATCTAAGTCAAACCCAATAAAGTCTGAATTAACCTTGAAGACTTTTTAGAGTTAAATATTGCTGAAGCTGTATATAACACCATCCTCACTTATACATTAGAGATATGCTTTTTGGTAAAAAAAAAATCTTAATCCCATATATATATATAGGCTTTCTAAGATGATTTGACATATGCTCAAAGGGACCACACATCACCTTGTCGATGTACTCCCAAGTGATGTCGAAGTGAACATATAATTCGATCAATATACATCTCTCAGTCATCTTAAATTCATCTAAGCTGTGAGTGAACAGTCATCTTGAAAAACCTAATCTTTTGACTATACATTTTGAGATTGTGTTAGTTCAATTCATTAAGTAAATATGGCTTTAATCATTTCTTGTTTCCCTTGATAACATAAGGTGAATAATTCCTTAAGATCTTTTGAGTCATTTTAAACAAGACAAAAACTGACAATCACCAAAAGTGATGAACTTTTGCCCATTGAAGAGAATTAAAAGCAAAAAATAAAATTAATTAAAAAAAAGGAAAGGAATAAGAAATAATGTCTCTTTATCACCAGATTATCTTTACTCTTCTCACTTTCTTCAATTTGAAACGATGGTTCACATCTATGAATGATCAAAGAAATTTGAACTGGATGCAAGTGGACCTATCTTTTGCCTTTTATCTCGGTAGTCATGAAAATTTGGTAGGCAAAGAGTCTTTTCTCATAGTCAAATAATTTGTTAAGGATGTATTTAATAATATAATGCATTTTTAATGGCAAAAGAATACATTTATGATAATTACGTTAGAGCAAACCATTTATTTAAATTGTGAAATTATTTGATAATGCATTTAATTACTAAATTGATAAAATTGAAATTAGATAGTGTAGAATTTATTCTAATAGCCATATTATTTTAGAACGCATTTTATATGATGCATTACTAGGACAATATGGGTAGAATCATAAAGTCACTTTTATAATATATATATATATATATATATATATATATATATATATATATATATATATATATATATATATATATATATATATTGCAAAAGTATAGAGGTAGATTGGTTTTGTAATACTTATAGCCATAGTTACATCAATGAAACCACATTGCTATTAAAAAAAATAAAATTTTGGGCTACTAAATATTCAAATACTAATTACATAATGGCAATTATCATGCAAAACCTCTCCAAATATATACTTTGGTGAATCATAAAAGTAGGCTTATGCAAGCATCAATAAATACAAAGCCACTACACAGTGCTACAATAAGAGTACTTCCTATCTTCAAGATATGCCACTATATAACATGTACAAGAGAACTCAACAATCACACTAGTTAGGTTTGCTCCAAAATTGTGGGATGTTTAGTATGGGGTGTAGACAATAATGCAATCACGATTATGTGATGTGATGCTCTAGAATTTAATTTGGAAGAATTATTCTTTTATCTTTTAAAAAATAACAACCAGAGTTACCTAATTTTTTTTATCAATATCAATAGCAACAGAAATAAAATTATCGATCAATATATATATATATATATATATATATATATATATATATATATATATATATATATATATATATATATATATGTATTCAATTCATATCATAACTACTCTATCTTGAGTATAAAAGAACAACTAAAATAAAAAGGAATAGAACCTGAAGAATCTTGACTAGTCTCACACTCCTGATCCTCTGCCCCCGATCTGAAATTATTTAACCATATATAATGTGCTAAAAAGTCCAGCAGGTCATTAAAATCTATAACTGAATTCAAAGCGCAGTAATAAAGCAATATGCATAACAAGGATCAAATCATAACAGTAGCATTCATATGATCATTTAATTAGGGCAAAAATAGTAAAATTTTATGATACAAAAGACAATAAATCAATACGAGTGTCAAATCACTAAAATTGTCATATAAATACTATAATCAGTAGAGAAATCGTATAAAGCAAAAAAATCACATCATCGATAAAGACTATCGAAATTAAATCAATCTAGTAAAATAATACAGGAGTGTACATATGCTATCAAGTTATTCAATATTAGTATTAAATTGATATCTTAATCACATGCTCAATATATCATATATATCACGTGCTCAATGAATATATCATATTTTTTGAATTAATAAATTAGTAATAATATTAATAATAAATTCATACATTGATATGAACAATACTTCAATAACATTCATTTCAGTAGTCACACTAAACAAGTAAGAATTCTGACTATCACAGTATTTTGTATCAGTGTCAGTAAACTGTTAGCTCAGTAAACAGAGTCGTTACTCTTTGCCTGCCGATTTAGTAATCATCTCCTTATAACCTCCAATCAGTGTATCACGTGAATCAGTAGAAAATAACATCAAATCATAATATTTAAAGGAATGCCTGTCGGGCCACCATCTTGTACATGCCAATCAGTCTCCAATCAATGGGTCAACCAGTCTTTACTTGTCTTTTACACACACATTATTATCACAATATTATAACAGTAATCACAATCACATATCCACATTCATTTCCAATATATTGCAGCAAATAAAATATAATTAAACTTAATTTAGAAAGTGTCAAAATATACTAACGGTAGACAACAAAAATCATACTGAGCGAAAATTCACATTTTCAAAATTTAACCAAATTACTAGATATTACATAAATAATATTTTGAAGCTTTAGTTGAACTAAATCATTATTTTTAGACATCAAAATAATTTTTTAAGAAGACAAAAAATCATTGCATTTTTAAAATCACCCAGCGAAAAATATCAAATAAATACTCAAGATGTTTATAATATCAATCTCTATAACATATAAAAAGTTACGCAGTGAAAGTTTTATCAATAAAAATTATTCTCGTTTTTCTGTAACGAAAATATAAATTTAATAAAAAAAGATCAAAAACATAAAATCATTGAAATCAGAAATAGGGTAAAGGCTTTTTATAACGAGACGAGCAAATCTCTCAACAATGTCGATAAACGAAAAAATCTTTCTACGACCTTCAAATCTTGAGTTTCTTTTTCTCTCTCATCACTTTCTCTCCAATTTTTCTCTAATTCATGCTCTGGCTTGCGGGAAAAGTTTGGAAAATATGTTATAAAGTTAATGGATTTAGATATTTAATAATAAAATAATAAAATAATAAAATAATATTAATATATATAATTTGTTTATTTTTTAATATAAAATTCATATAATTTTTTTTGGATCTTTAAAAAATATAAAAAATATCCCTAAGATAAATTATTTTATTTAAAAAAGTTTGGTAAAAATAATTTGCAAAACGGACAAATGACGGTCCTAAAATTCTCATTTGTACTGACATATTTCAATTTCTTAAGGATTTTCACTAGTGCCAAAAAATTTATTTAATTAAAATTCAATAATATATATCTAATAGCGAAGACGATTTTCAAATTTATCTTATGACTCCAAAAAAATTTTTATTATACTAGATTGAAATACGGCTATCACATGTAAATCAAATGGTCGAGCGATGTGGTGTTGTGGAGATCGTTGTCAGCTACATTGTTTCACCTGAGGATATCAACACCGTAAGTCCAGGACCAAAGGCAGCAACTCAGAAAAGTTTGATCAAACTTCCTCATTCATCCCTTTTTTAAGCAATATAACAATTGACTTTCATTAATAGTAAAAGAGGCTAGCAAATGTCTAAAAAACCCTAGAAAACTGCTCAAATAAGCAGCAACAAATAATTCTGATCAAAGTGAACTTTTTTATAAATATCAATTTTCTAGCAGTTAACACCATCAAATTGAGAACTTGATTTGATTAGTTCTCTAATAACAAATACAACTAAGAGGTTATGCAATTAGTTGGAGTTCTAAGACTTTCGACAGATTTTTTTTTTTAAAGCTTTAAACAAATTAAGGGTTTGTGTTTTTTTATACAAATTTAAGTTAGTATATTGTTGATATGAACCACGATATTGTTGATATAATAACTTCCTTTAGTTTATGATAAAGTCGCTTTGCTAGTTCACTTACTTTTGATTTGAATGAATTTCAAATACACCACTTGTGTGAAACAATGTTGATCATCGTCAGCTAGCCACTTGTCACTACATCTATCAATGCTTAGCACATAATAACTTGAGAAGTAGTTGAGATTTCTTCATTTCCAGTGAGTCAAATCGAAAAGAAACGAGCAGGTTTAGCAAAGGAACCCATAACAATTACTGCCATGAGCCCCTAAGCATTCAAAACCATAGAGAAGAAAAAAGAAGAACGCAACATCTATACATTCATCATTCACCAACCAACCATACGTCTGATCTTTGGAAATCCTGTAACATAGAGTACATTACTTCCTTTTAATAATGTGTTTAACGTCGAAAAGTTACCAGCAAATTTGAACAAAGAAAGGAAGGAAGCTATTGCCTTATTACAATGGCGAAAAACAAATTACCACTTAAATATTTTAACTGTAATCTTGACACTCCATATTGCTGAAGTGCGAATTACGTGTTTCTTTAGAGCTTTGATCCAAGCTTGACACCAGGGCCTTGTCTAGTTGGAAGTTTCAGGTCTTCCCATCCTTGGTCGTCCACCTTGGAGAAATACCGATCAACCATCGCATCATCTATTAACTCCAATCTCGAAGGTTCCCACTGCACGAGCAATGTGAAATCGCATGAGGATAAATAAAAATTTTCTATTGAAAACTTGAAATCAGTGAGGTGGAAATTGAACCTTTGGGTTTTTGTCTTTATCCACAAGCAAAGCCCTGCAACCCTGCCCATGACATTAGGACACTTGTGAGTGAGGTTAGAAGGTATCTATAGATATGGTCATCAGCAAACCAAGATCAAAGAGTACATGTGCAGTATATATGCTACATCGTAGGCCTAATGAAAGAGTTTTGCTACACCCTAAGAAAAAAATCTTCATGAAAATCACTTGAGCCCTAGTTTCATATCTGGGTTAATTAAGTTTGAAAAGTGTCATCTATTTTTGCATGAGAATAATTTTTACTGATCCACCTAACCAAATGACAATGACAATGTGGTGTGAGTTCTTGTGTAGATTTTTAGGAACTTGACAATTTTCTTAATGAAAAACTTAATTCTAACTGGCCCATTACACTCCTCTTAATGCGAGTTCAAACATTTTAAAAATCATCTTGACATAATTTCTCTCTCCAATCATTAATTGAGGGGCTAAATTTGGAAAAGGAAAAGTGTTTTCCTTCCTCTCTATTTTTTCCAATTTTTTTTCTTTTTCAATTTATTCTACTTTCATTTTTTATTTTCTTTTCATTTTTTTTCTTTAAACTTTTTTATTCTGTATTTTTTCCCTATTTTTTCCCATAGTTGTGGGTCATTTGATCGTTTAAATCCTAGTTAAGTGAGGGAAAATTATAAAAAAAGTACAGGTTCCTACCCCTTGTATGGTTATGCTACACAAACTTTTTCATTGTCACCTCAGGCCATTGGTAAAAAGCAAAACCAAAATTTCAAAATTACTAACCGGTTCTCGTAGGCACAGATAAGTTTAAGATACAAACTTTTTAGTAAGATATTATCTTCGTTTGGAACAGCTTTAGATCACTATTTTTTTCTACTTTTAAGATATTTTTATACTAAAATATAGCTTTACAAAACAGTAAAAAAGCCGTACCAAATGAAGCCCAAAAGAGAGATAAATCCATGAAAATAATGCATAACTGCTTGTCATGGAAGATTGTTTTCAGGGTGATTGCGAAGGAGTTTACTAGAATCAGAATGTAGAGGTATGCGAGTAGCAATCAAAGCAGGGCCGACCAACCAAGTAAGACTCCATATAGCCGGAATTCATCTAGGTGAGGGGAGTGTTCTTTCTAGCAGAAATTCAGGTGGGACTAATAATTCAACAAAGAAAATTATGGAAAGACCAAATCCTGAGGTTTCTTATACCCGTCCTTCAAAGCTTTAACAAGATTTTAGCAGAGGAATCCTCCGCAAAGATGAGATAACTGACACACAAATCCAACAAAGGGATGATGTTCTCGAGCAGATTTCTCCCAAGTCCCCAAAGCTCCCTCTATGCTGTTCAGGTTCCATTCCAACCCCACATGTGCATTGTTTAGAATGCGTGTTTATAGACTTGAGTAGGGTTAATTTTGAAATATTGAAAGCATTGGATGATGCTTACCAAAAGCATAAGCATGTGTAAAATCTGATCAGATGGATCTACATCTAGGTTAGCAAGCCAAACCACTCGAATCCTGACCAGCACTAAGGAGATTTCGGGTCACCATTGCCAGCTTTAATTGAAAAATACAAGCTTGTAAGAAGCATATTCATGATCTTAATAGGGGTAACGGTTAAGAGTATAATAAAAAAATTGATAGAAAATTCTGAAGAAGTTTGCTGCCTCCTCATTTAGATCCAATGAAGACATACAGCAAGGCATAATTTTAACTCGTGTGGGACTCACTTGAGTAAAGAAGATGGCCAATTCTAGCTTGGTCTGTTCTAGCATGGAATAGTTTGAGACCGATTCCAATCTTTAGCATTCATTTGACCTGCAATTTGGCCAGGAAAGTCGTGCACAAACTTTGATCAACCCTTCATAGCTTGTCGGGAGATCAAACAGGCCAAATCAAGAATGTTTGGGCTCCATTTCAATAAAAGTGAGCCAATATAATCTCTGATTTAACTTTTTATTAGTTCCCTTAGATCCTTGAATTAAAAAAAAAAAATAAATAAAAGCTCAACTTGTTAAAGATTTTTATGATCTCCAAAATTGCCCTCTCTTTTTTAGGCTGTTGAAAATCATTAAAAAAAAATACTCCTCCGTTTGCACTAGGGTGTCATGCCCATCCGCTTGCTCGAATTAAAATCAAAATGCACATTGGAGCTTCCCTTATAACCCACGTGAGACAATAGATAACATAACGATTTAAAATAGACATAGTCATTGAAATTATAGTGAACAAATGAGGATTCATGGGCAATAATGGAGGCCACCAATGTGCTCCTGGTTCGCTTAATTAGTCATTGTCTCCCCATCAGTCTAGAGATAGTGGCCAAACTGATCTTTGACTAGTTTGGGTTCTTTGGGCATGTTTGGACCCTAAACTCACTTCAATCATTTGGTGAGAAAAAGGATCAAAATTATCTCTCAACTCTTTAGGAGGGACCAAAATGGTCCCCAACTATATTGAGATATCATTTTGGTCAATCAACTCTTTAAAATGGGATCATGTTGGCCCCACGGTTAAAAATTAATGTAAAAAATATATAAAGGTGGCATGGCCAAAGGATGGCGGAAGGTTATATTCCGAATAACAAAAATTAAGCGATATCAAAATATACGAACCCAACAGCCTCTTCTCGAAACCCCAACAACGAAAACACCCATCAGTTTCGTACCCCAGTAGTTTCGACCCCCTTCTTCGAACCCGTAGCAGCTTGGACCCTCAGCTTCGAACATCGGCTTCCAACCCTCAGATGCTTCGACCCCCTGCCTGGAACTCTCAGCAGCTTCGAACCCCCACCCACAGCTTCGAACCTTCAGCATCTTCGAACCCCCGCATGTAGCTTCGATCCTGCAGCACGTCGAACCCAACGTAGAAACCTAGCGACGAACCGAGGGGCGTCGAACCCTCACTGTCAAACTCATCCCACCATAGCCGCGAAGGAGACCTTTGCTTTATTTTTTTTCTCATTTGACAACTTTTGCAAATTTTACAATAGAAACAAATCAAGTTAACGAAGAGGTGGAAAATCAAAAGAAATAGGCAAAGTTTAGGTAAGTTTTTCAATGAACGAGTTTATTTTTGAAGTTCCAACTTAAATTTAATGAAATTAGTGTATTACTTTTATGTCATAAATCCTAGAAATGAAATACTAACTGAGTGGCTTGATGATTTAATTTTTTCACAATTATTTGGTGGTTTAACCGAGATGATTGATATAAACAAAGATAAGGGTGATAACAATTATGTAGAGGTAGAGATGAGTAATAGGGATGCTAATGATATAGTGTCGATAGTGATGATGATGATGATAATGATGATGTTGATGATTGGTTTGAGTGTGCAAAAACTCAAGTAAAAGGAAAACAAATCATTGGATATATTAAAAAAATCCTACTAAAATTTGTAAAGGGAAAAATTGTGATAGTGATTGTGTGAACTCAGGTGATGATGCTAGCTTACATGGTAGTGATGAAGATGAAAATTGTAAATTGCCAGCTTTCAATCCATGGATAGATTCCTCTGGTAACCCTTTTGAAATTGGTGTGCTATTTAGTGGTAAGGAGGAGTTCAAAGAAGTAGTTAAGAATTAGTCGATTGTGACGTTAAAAATGATTAAATTTATAAATAATAATAAAAGATGTAAGGTTATCTGCAGGAGGTCAAACTGCTCTTTTGGTATATACATCTCAACGCATGGAGGTAGCAATTCTTGACAAATTAAATCTTTATAGGAGCATACATGCACATGGAATTATCACAGTAAGACTTTGACATCTACAGTCATTATGAAGAGTATGTGAATAAAATAAAAGTCAATCCCCAAATGAAGTGCAATGTATTTAGAAAGGAAGTGATGAATGACTTGAAGTTGCATGTATCAAAAGCTCAAGCTAAAAAGGCAATGAAGAAGGCTCATCAATTCATTTGTATAAAGGAGGAAGGTCAGTTAAATAAAATGAGACAATTGTCTTCAAATAGCAGGTAGTAATCCAAAATCTACTATTTCCGTGCTTACTACTAAGGACCCAGATTTGTGTGGGAGGAAAAAGATTTATGAGATTTTATGTTTGCTTTGACGCATGCAAGAAAGACTTCCTTTCAGGATGTAGGCCAATAGTTGGCGTTGATGGTTGTATTCTAAAGGGACAACAAGGAGACCAATTGTTGACAGCCATTGCAATTGATGATAATAATACCATATTTCTAATTGCATGGGCAATAGTTGAAGCAGAATGTAGAAGCAGCTGAGAATGATTTTTGAGCTTGCTAAGCAAAGATTTACATATTTTGGAGAATCAACAAAACTTCACTTTCAATTTTGATAAACAAAAAGGTTTAATTCCCATTTTTGAGAACGTTCTACCTAATATCACCAATAGGTTATGCTTTAGACATTTGCATCAAAACTTCAAGTTGACGGTTTCAGTTGCATGGCATCGAGGAATGCATCATGGGCAGTAGCAAGGGCAACTACTTTTAACCAATTCACTTTCAAAATGAAAGAGTCAGAGAAATTAAATATAACTATATTTAAATGGTTAAGTGAGAAGCCTCTAAGTGAATGGTCAAGATCTCATTTTAATTTTATACCTAAATGTGACATTTAACTCAATAATGTTTGTGAATGTTTTAATACATTCATTCTTGACGCTAGAGAATTGCTATTGTGTCAATACTTGAAAGTATCAGAGTTATGATCATGACAAGAATATTCAAGGAAAAGACATTAAAATGGAATGGAAAACTCTGCAATTCATATGAAGGTTGACTTGAACTTAAAATTGTGTAATTGTCGAAAGTGAGAGTTAAGTGGAGTACCATGTGAATATTCTTGTGCTACAATTCATATAATAATGGGCGACTATGAGGACTTTGTTAATCCTATTATATGGTAGAAAATTATATGAGAAGTTATGAGTGCAACATAACGCCTTTAAGTGGGGCTAATGAGTGGCCAACGAGTAACATAATACCACCATTGCCTCCAAGGTATAATAAACCAAAGAGGGGTAGGCCATTGAAGATGAGAAAAAGAGCTACCGACGAACACACATCACATTTAAATCCAAAAAAGTTAAGGAGAGCCAATGTGAAGCTTCATTGTCATAAATGTAGACAAAGTGGACAAAACAACATAACTTGTGATAAAAGAGTACATACTGAGGAGAGATATGGATATGCCCAAGAAGTTGTACAACCATTGATTGAAATGGTGAGTCATATTATCCCATAAATTTTGTTAACATAGAAAAAAATTTTTGATTTAAAAATAGTGTTTTCAAAACTTGCCCTTGGACCAGTTGGCTAGTTAAACACACCAACTTTAAAAATTCTCACTTAAGGATTTTCAAATACAAAACTTTTAGTAAGTTCATTTAAATTTTTTCCTTCATAGTTTATTTTTTGTTTTGCTATATGAATCTAATCAAAGTTTCTTCTTTTCTATAGGTTTACACCTCTAGAAGAAAAAATGCTCATTGAATGAAATATTCATATTTTGGATCTTGGATTTTTTGCATGGATGGCGTGGACGACAGTACATGAAACTTCTTTTTTTATGTTTTATTTCAACTTTTGAATGAAAAAAAGAAAATGTAATGATTTGCATAAATATTATGTTTTGTAATTACAAGAGAGTACTTCATTTTATCGTCTTATGATACATTTCAATAGAATGGATGGATTTTTAGCTTCATTTATGTATTTTTCTGAAGATTTTTTAAATGTAATGATTCTAAGCTTAATCATTGTTGGAGTAATATGTTTTCCCCTGTGTGATTCTATTCTATTAGAGCTTCAATTGTTCTAATTTTATTGATTTTGAGCTTATGAAGACTAAACGAGGGAGCGGAAGGTAAACTTGAATTATGGAGGTCAACCTTAGAGTCTAAAGGTTTTCGTTTGAGTAGATCTAAAATCGAGTACATGGAGTATAATTTTAGTAGTAATATTTCTAGTGGGGGGTTTGTGACTTTGAGCGATCAAGTTATTAATAAGAGTACATATTTTAGATATCTTGGGTCTATTGTTCAGAGTGATGGTGAAATAGATGAGGATATTATTAGTAGAATTCAAGTTGGATGGATGAAGTGGAGGAATGCATTGGGCTTGTTGTGTGATAGAAAAGTACCGCTCAAACTTAAGGGGATATTATATAAGATGGTTAGACCTGCAATGCTTTATGGCGCAAAATGTTGGCCATTAAAAGAGAAGCATAATATTAAGTTTTAGTGTTCCAGAGATGAGGATGCTCAGGTGGATGTGTAGCTTTACTCTTAGAGATAGGATACGAAATGAGCATATACGTGAAAAGGTTGGACTAGCTCCAGTAGTAGATAAAATTAGAGAGAGTCACCTTAGATGGTTTGGTCACATAAAACGGCGGCCTTCCGATGTCCCGGTTAGGAGAGTAGATGTTTTAGATTTAACCTATGTTAAGAAAGATAGAGGTAGACCTAAAAAGATTTGGTTAAAAAAATATTAGAAATGACATTTCTTTATTAGATCTAAATGAGAATTTGACTTTTAATCAGACACAAGGAAGAAAAAAGATTCATGTAGCCGACCCCACGTAGTGGGATAAAGGCTTAATATTGTTGTTGTTGTTGTTGTAGTGCTCAAGTTTATTTTATGCTTTTGATTAGTTTATTCTTTTCTTTTGTCTCCATTTTCACTACCATAAATTAGAATCATCCTCACACATTTTATTGAAAATATCACAAAATCATAAGCTTGTCACATTTTTTTTGAAAAAATGTGAATGTTTATTGTATTACCATAACTTTAAATTTTAATTTTTTATAAAAATATTGTTAAATATCTATTTTAGTCACAAATATTTTTACCAATCATAATTTATAAAATAAGACTAAAATTTTTAAAGTTATAATAAAAAATACTATTAATTTCTCTTATTAAACAAACGATTAATAAAATGATCCTTAATCAAATTAGATTCAAAAATTCGACTATAGCTAATAAATGGGATGAACATTATACCTAATAAATAGAGGGTATGGTAATTCACTTGATTTCTTTTATTATCCTTTTGTGAACTTCTATTTGTATTATTGTAGTTGAAAATTTCTTTGAAAAATTATATCTGCTAAATAGTTTAATTATAAAATTCCTAAAATACCCCTCAATTTAACACCATTATGTCCAACATCCATTAGTTTGGATGGTGGGACAGAAATGATCCCATTTTAAAGAGTTGAAGGATCAATGATCTCTCTATATAGTTGAAGACTATTTGATCTTTCCTAAAGAGTTAAGGGATCATTTTAGTCCTTTTCCATCATTTGAGTTTTCCATGAGGTCATATGAGTCAATTCAAGTAAGTTGGGACATTGATTCAGTGAAATGGAGCCACAATAAACTTGGTTTCAACTTTCAATAGGTGCTTCCAGATAAATGCGTGGAGTAAAAAAAATTGTGCTTGTGATGGGGACATCAGAACATGGAAGGTCTATCAGAGACGTGGTCGTCGATCTACGGCCTCGATTGAGCCGATATATTTTTGAGTTGTATTATTTATTTCCTCTATTATTGTGTCATGATGTATTTGCTTTTAGTATTTTCTATTTTACCCCTTACTTAAGGGAGGTTGTTTGTAAGCCCTGAGGGCGTTGCCGTCTTTTACTTTCTTGAGTCATTGTATGAGGCTATATATAGGCCCATTATTCTCTTTTCATGTAATGAAGAATTGATCAAATTTTCACTTGCATAAACTTTTTGTGAGACATTGAGAGTGTTTGGAGAGAGATCCCGAGGAGAGGGGATTTGGATCACCCACCAACCTTGGAGACGGCCAGGTTCGTGGTTCCTCACCTTTACTAAAATTTCCTTTCCTCTTTGTCACCTAGCCGCCGGCCTAAGGCCTCACCCAAACCTTCAACCTCCGGCCACCATTTCCTCCCCACCCACCCGCCGGTTTCCTCTCTACCACCCAAGCCGCCGGCCATCATAATCCCCTCCTTCTCTCCACAAATTCAATCACCTATTGAATACTTTCCATAAATCATTATTCTTAATTTGGAAAACTTAATTTCAAATTTCAAAGCAATTTGATTTGAAAATTTCTTTCCTAATTTAAGAAATCTATTTTAGGAAAGTTCCTAATTAAATCCAATTTGAATTTCAAAATTGATTTGGATTTCATTAAATCTTTCCTAATCCCCTAAACCCAAATTAAGAAACCCCAAATCTCCCCCTCAATCATCTCCTAGTCTTCTAATGCCGCCGGCCCCTATAGGAGGGAATTAGGAATTGTTTCCTAAAAGCCACCTCCCCACCTTGGAAAGAATTCAAATGCCCTTCCACCTCCTTCAGCCGAACTTCCCCCAAGCCCCACCTCCCCAATTCTTACCAAAAACCCCTCCTCCCTCACTTGGAAAGAATTCCAATTTCTTCCCTCACGTTCCCACCTCCTTTCCTATACGCCTAGGCTGATTCCTTCTTCCCAATCCTCCTCCAAACCCTACCAACTTCAGGTTCCCTGTTTCCTAACCTGCTGCCAGAATTTTCTGCATCAAAACCCCACCTTCCTACCACCCGGACTCAACTCAAACTGCTGTCCAGCAAGGAACAGCTGGCTGTCCACCATCTCCAGCAGGTTTTCTTTCATTGTGGCACTACCTAAAGGTTCTCCTACTGCTGTCCAACATCCAGGGAATTCTCCCATTGCCACCCAACATTCTAGTGGAGCCAAAACAGCCCTTCTTGTATGGATGGCTGATCCGTAGCAAGATTCCGGCCTTGTCTGCATCGAGCAAAGATTTTCTTCATCCGCCGACTCATGTGTTTTCGTCAATTAACTAACTCTTGTGATTTGAATTGATTCATGACGATCTCGTTCACCTATTTCTGCTAAGTCTAGTAAACGTAGGGTTTGAGTTAACCTCTTATGTTTCTAATCTTATTGTTAGATTAGGGATTTTTGGTTGAAAGCCTATTTACTTCGCATGTTGTTACTTTTCTAGATTAATTTGATTTTCCAAATGTTTAGCAAGTTGTTTGGCCTAAGCGTAGACGCCCCTTTCTTGTTTTATTTTATCGCTTCACTTGCTAATGATTGTATCATTAATGTTCTAAACAAGAAATCGTGCAATAGTCTTATTTCATTTATTTTAAGCACGTAGTTCTACATCAGCTTGACTAGCTAGGAGTTTATATATGATCCCACCAAATCATGTTAGCATTAACTGTTTTATTGATGACTGCAAAAGAAATCAGAAAACAAAACTTCAGCTATCCCTTGCATGTTCATATATATTGCATACAGATATAAGTACCTCGAAGAAATCCTTGCTTGCCTCTTTGCGCAGAATGTGACAACAGATTCTATAATCCTTAGTAAGGCATTGACCTATGCTTTGTAGGCGCCCTTCTCTGATCTGAAAGCAAAATAAGTGCAATTTAAAAGGATTACATTTGGGCATTGCAACAAGAAATCTCTAACAAACTGTGACAGAAACTAAAATAATCTAAAATGTAAAATATTATCCATATAGAAAAGTTATACTTACTAATCCCGTCACAATTAAAAGCAATAAAAAATAATCACAAAAGCACAGATGGCGGCCTGAATACCATCTATTAACTGAGGAGTATATGCTAGTCCATACCGATCGAAGAGAGATCTTGAGACTCAAAGGAGAAGCTTTCTTTAAAGACTGAACTGCGGCCAGAATCCACTCAGTGTTATTTACAGCCTCCTGCTCCTGCAATGCAAGGAGAATCAAGAAGACATTTTTGAGCCAAAAAATTGAGAAATGATAAATTTACACAATGGCAGGATATCAGTTCAAATGATCAATAAGGAATAGTGAAACTATAGAAAAAAATCACATCAACTGGATATGCACAGAAATCAACTTACAAGAGCTGACAGAATTTCTTCAACAGAATTCTTTGAAAAGCACTTGTCAATAACATCCAATCTGCAAAACAGAGTTAAATACATCTTTGTAAGTGTAAACTGTGCTCGTAGGCTAAAAAGATATGGTTAGGAATGGCCACGGGATCACTGCATGACTACTCGCCTCGAACCATTTTAAAATTATAAGGTATTACAAATCCAATGCCAGCAATATATGCACGACAGATAACATGTTTTCACACACAAATCTCTCTATGCCAATTAATTAACAGAATTAAAAAAGCGATGATTGAAAGATAACCTACTTCAAACTATAAAAACAACCAAATAATTAGACTTATTAAGGGGTGGTTTGATTGCTTGAAAAAGAAATGCAATGTAAAAGAAATGCAGTGTAAAATGAATACTTTGAAATTGTTTGGATGATTATAAATAGAATACATGAGATTATCTATTTTTTTTGGTTTGAAGTAAAATAAAAGCAATATAAAGTGCAAAAAAGTAGTAGTTGGTGGCCGATGTTGGCAGCTGCATGGCCGGCGGTGGGCAGCGAATGGCCGGTGGTGGGCGGTGGATGGCCGACTGCTGTGGTGGCCGATGGTGGGTGGCCGGAGGCAGTGGAAAATGGAGGTGATAGATGGCGGTGGCAGTCGGCAACAATGGTAGCAGTGGTGGTCAGTTGCAACTGATGGCGGCGACGGCGGTGGTGGGTGGGTAGCTGACAACGATGGGAGGCCGACGACGACGAGAGCAGAGGTTGACGGCGGTGGAGGTGGAAGGCGACGGCCAGCACCGGGAGACAGCCAACGACGGCAACGGCGGTCAACGGTGGCCGACAGTGGCGAGCAGTGGTCAGCGGCCGGAGCGTGGCAGCGGCGGGGGGGCGACAATTGGAATGAATTTCTAGTGTATTTGAAACTCGCTCAAATCAGAGAAATTCCCAATACACCAACGGTGAATTAGACGGTGTATTCCAAATGCAACAATATTTTACACTGCATTTGTTTTACTTCAAACCAAACGCCAATATTTTTCAAAACTCCTGCGTTTGAAATACTTTACACTCCTAATGAAGTAGGCTTTTATAGTATTCCTAAATTATATATTCATCATTTTCATCCTAATATTATTAAAATACTTTCATGCGAAAATACTTGTGGAAATTTGCAAGGATCTATACATGCATACCTTTGAAGCCATTAATCATAATGCTCCTATTATTTTCTTATTGGTTTGTCAATTGATTGAGTCGACAAATAAGTGGTTTTAATTGATTTGCTTTGTAACATTCTCGCTTTATATTTTGAGTGACATTGACCATATATATGTATATTGCACATTGATTATTTGGAAGCCTAGCTCCATCGACTAAGAGAAAACTCAGAAAAGTATTTTCATACTATTCGTTTGTTGGAATTGAAGATTCTATTATTCGAATAATTTAACAGTCATATGTTTGATATGTATATGATGTTCACAATAAATGTTGTTAGCAAATTATATTATAGTTAGTAAATCTTGGTTGAGTTTGAGATTGTTTTGGGTCCGCTTATGCAAACATTCAATAAATGGTAATCAGATTGGAGTAGTTGTGTGTATATTTGTGCCTTATTTATTATACTTTTATAAAATTTGAAAGGATTAAAGGTGGTCGCCTTTTGTGAGAGGTTTCACAAATGTTAATTTCTTACAACATGGCTATGTGACAAATGAAAAAGTGTATTTCATACTACATTTAGATACTCATATATTTACTCATTCCCTAACATTCAATGAATTGTGATTAAGGTTAGAGATCTTCAGATATATATTCTTATTTCAATATTACATACAACTTTGACCCTAACGATTTATGGATGTGTATATTCTGTCCTCATCGCATTGAGCTTCAATCATGACGATCACTAATCTGTTTGTTTCAAACATGATAAGAGTAATGTAGGTTTACATGCATGTATATATTAATGGTTGGTAAACACTTATAAAGCACCTCATATTATGATTTGTTGTGGATATTCACTCGTCATATTATTATGCCTAATTGAATTTTGAATTCTATTGAAATCTTACAATCCAAGTAACTTGAGAAAATTGGTTTTAAAAATTGATGAGTTGTATTTAATGCCTTCTCTTAAATGTTTAAATGATATATTCTTAGAATTGATTTGTTTAGAAGGGACTAGTTACACCCCTATGCTTGCTCAGTTTAACATGAAGACTCTTATATGTATATGTATATGCCTATCTGATGATATAAAGCTTATAGATTTATCAACAATGGGGCACTTTTTTATGTAAAGTTGGCAAGTTGAAGATTCGTTGCACTTGCCATTAAAATATTCAAGTATGAGAAGGCAATGTACATGTCAGCACTCCTAAAATTATTTTAACCCCATCCTTAATAGTAAATTCTTCTTTTATAATATCGTAAATGACATTTGGCTTGCATTAATCTCTTTATGCCATCATCATGTTTATATTCATGCTAGCTTTTATATTTGTATATGAAATTTTGACACCTACTTTTCTCTTCACATTATTTGCGAGGTACATTAGAGATGATTTAGATAATAAAGCTATGGAGCATTCAGTCAGCTCCATTTTTTCTAAATGGAGATGCTACGGCCGGTTGCACCATTGACTAGCTCCGGTGAGGTAAACTCTAAAACTTAGAGCCCTTTAGGTCCTCTAAGCCTTGCATGTGATTAGGATCCCCCAAATTTTAGGTCATTGTAGAAACCCTGCATTTAATTTTTCAAACCCGTTGTCCCGCTAGCAAGTAGTATTTTATTCGTTAGTAACAAATCTAGGTATGCATAATATTGATTTATTACCCACACTTAGAATTTTCCCTTTTGATTTTCATAGAATCATAATATGCCTAATAAAATAAATATGCTAATAAAAATAAGATAAGATAATTAATCATGAACAAATTCACTTTATCACATTCTAATAAATAAAATTTATAAAACAGCCAAAATAAAAGGTTAATAAAATTCTAAAAAAAATTAAATCATCAAATTTAAATGATTAAATAACATTAATTAAATCCAATTTTAATCATCCCAAATAAAATAAGATCTCATAACTAATTCAATTAAACTTAATTTAATTAAATGATCATTAATTAATATTGAATAATTAATTAAAGGGCCTTTTTATGCTTTGTGTTTGATTCCTTTGAAGGGTACATTAGCATTGGATTTAAAAGATCCTTAATCAATTTTAAATAACAAGACCCTTATGCATTGTATTTAATTTCATTTTGGAGGATACATATGCATTGGATTAGAAGATCTCTAAATCATTAATCGGGCTTTCATGTGCTATGTTTGCCTCCATTTTGGAAAACGTAAATACATTAGATTCTTAAGCCTTTCAATAAATAATTAATTCAATGCATTTAACAAATAATTAAACATACTTAACCAAGATAATTACTTGATAACCCGGGCTTACGAGGCTATTAAGTTAGCCCCAAGAAGAGTGAAATAAACCTCATAGCCATGATTTAACAAATGTGATTACTGTTCAATTTAAATAAATATTCATCCAAATCAGTAATAAAAAAAATACTTCAAAACCTTCATATGTTATGCTTGATTCCTTCTGGAGAGTATATATGTATTGGATTCATAAGGCTTGTATCTTAAGACACTTAATAAATCATTAATAAATTTCAAAAACAATAATAACATTTTCACATATCAAAATTTAAATTCAAATCAACACCTCACTTGGCCCACAACCAACAAATAACTCCAAATTTGAATAACTTAAATAATAAATCTCCTATGACATATCAAAAACACACGACATTTTTCACATACTAATATTTGTTTGCTAAGGCAACTGACTCTAGTTTTAGGCTAGGCCGTAGTTTGTTTTGTTTTGATGTGATGCAGGTACCTTTGCCTAAAGGGTATCCTTGGTATGTTTGCTTATTTATTTTATGCACTGGATGTCATATCATATATATATTGCATATGCATTTTCATGTTATTTTCTTTAATATAAAAAGAAGAGCAAAGTAGAATGTATCTAGGATGTTTGTAAAAGAAGACTCAAAGTAGAATGTACCTAGGTGCAAATGTATGTGCAAGAGTTAAATGTAAATGTAAAGTATGTAGATTGTAAATATAGATTGAGTTGTAAAGTGTCATTATGTTGTAAAGGATTTGATAACATTTGCTTATACACATACATATAGGGCTCCAAAAGATAATTCCCTCTCTTGAGGGTTTTCTCTTTTGGAATTCTATAGAAGATGCGGAGCTAGAAGATGATAAGCAAATATATTCAAATCTATGTTTCATAAAAAGTAGAACCAAGATCTAAATAAACCCTCACATTACTCTTAGGGGAAATCTAATTAAATGTTAAATTCAATTTACCTCAAAATAAATAAGGAACCTTTAAGCTTGCGAGAGCGAGGTTCGCGAAGATATATTTTTCCAGAGCAAATAGAAGACTATGAGTTATATGTCATAAGAAGCACTTATAGGTCATGATGCCTTATGTTAGCTAAGTCTAGCTTAAAATAAGCCCCTCAATAAGTATAAATCATCCCATGTCTATGAAGTTCCTTTGAACGACACACCCCATGGTTGTTAGCAATGATCACTTAGTCAGGTTAATTTGATTATCTCCACTAAGTAAATAAGATCTACGATAATCCAAAATTATAATCTTGACTTTTTTTTAATCATTCCTATAACATTCACTCTAAGCCAATAAAACTATATTTTTCTTAAATCAAAATTATTGCTATTGAAATAAAGAATTATAGAGCCTATAAACTAGCCTTGTGCTCTCTCATGATCGAGAGGAATAATTGACCAATGCTAGTGGAAAATCTCAAACCAAATCATAAAGTTCTCGTAAGAGGCAAAATCTCTAGCAACTGTTTTATTAAATATGCAATCTACCATGTTAAAAATTAACCCATAATAACTCAAATACGACAACAGTCAGGTGGGGATATTCAGATTCCATAGTCTACAAAGTGATTAATCCATACAAATATTATCTTTTATTAGATTCCTTCAAATTCATTAAGAACTTCAAACCTTTAGGGTGGATAAAGCTTCTTTAGAGGAAAATAAGGCATCGATAAGAATATATGAAAGATTGGCAAAGATTGAAATAGTTGGTAAGCAAGATATGCAGTATTTATAATCATCGACTAGTTCCTTCTTCTCTTCTAATTTAATTGCATGATTAAGTTAATTCTAAATAGTTAATCTTATATTTTTAAGATTCATGGAAATAGATTAAAAGTTTCAAGTATTTGGGAATGATTTTGGACATAACCCAGTTCTACTTAAGCACTGCTAGATGTAGGTTGTGATGGAGTGAGAAGAGGAAACTCTACGAACACAATTTAGGTCAAAAGAACAAAGGATCCTTGCAAACAACTTAGATCAAAAGAATAAAGCATTCTTGATTGGCCTAAAAAATAACTTGCATTCATTTAATCATCAATATATGTTAATAAGCCACCAATCCCTATTTATACTGTTCCTACAATCATTCATTCTTGAAGCTATAACTCCTGTTGTTGTCGACCCAAATCACATCCAAAGCTTAGCTAGGAATAGTGTTGTTGATCTTTCAAAGTTGGTTCAAGCAATTGCTGCAAGGATAAAAGATTTTTTTTTGCTAAGTATAATAGGAACAAGGGGTAGATTAAAATGAAAAGGTTGTTGTCCTCGGAAATAGAATTTAAGAGAAAGAGGTTGTTATGATCATCAAATAGGAGACCAAAACCTTAATACTTTCTATCTAAGAGAAAGAGGTTGTTATGATCATCAAATAGGAGACCAAAACCTTAGTACTTGCTATCTACAGACAACAAAAAGAAAAAAAAAATCATTGATAAGTTAGTTACGGATAAAGTTGGTAATAAAGGGTCGATCCTTGGTGCAAGTACAAAAAAAGAAAGAATATAAAGATAAGGAAGAGTCGTCGCTTGTATTGGAGTGGCATTAAAGCCACAAAAGAGACAAGAGAAAGAAGTAAAAGAAAGTTAAAGACCAATAATTAATCTAAGATAATCTATCTAATCAATTAACTAAACCACCGGAGTAGATGTACACCATGATGAAGTGGATGATGATGCAACAATCATTACTGCGACAAGTAGGCCAAGTCGTATTCCCCCTCTTTTTATGCTAGATTTAAACATGATTGGAGAGGATAAAGACAATTATATGACCACCACTCATGAAGGATGCAACCATTCAAAGAAAAAGTCAAATTGAAAATTGCTAGATGATTTGGCGGTTGTGGCTTAGAAACTAGATGCAAGGATCAGCCAGTTGGAGACTGACTTCAACTTCTCTAAGCATAACACCTATGACAAAATTGCTTTTGTCCGACTAAAGTTAATCTATTCCGTCTTGGTGTTGTAGGATGCCCATCTAAAATTGAATGGTTATCAAGAGTTGACTTTGTGGATGTTCAAGCAGCAATACACCAAAAGTTCTATCCAACAGGGCTCGAAAAATATTGGTGGATGTGATAGAATTTGAGGCAACACCAAGGATAATTTGCATAGGAGAACACCACGGATTTCAATGCTAGGTGCTTAGTTAGGGAATGAATTTTGTCGATGTACAAAATCTGTTGAAATACACGTAAGAACTTATTCACCAATTGCAAATCAACTCTACTTGTTCTCGATCACCAATTTTAATTAGGGCTACATGATGTTGGCCATAGACTGCACAAATCAAGACATGAAAGAGAAGGCACCAAAATAGTCCAAGGAAGAATTCAACTTCTCCAAGTCTATCAGAAGGCCAAAAGATAGGTAATACTCTAAAGCCTGCTTCCACCTTCAAGTCAAATACCAAAGGCAAGTTTTGATCAAAGCAAGATACTTTGGCCACACAAAAGAAGAATGTTGAAAGACGCACCCTGAACTCTTCCCTGAAAAATGGAAGAAGAATAATAAATGAAAGATAGCTTTTGCTGCTTAAGCCAACACAGTGGTTAGCATAAGTTTAAAATATATCATGAGAGGGGGGGGGGGGGCGGGGAACACGATGAAATGAATTTCTTTTTAAAATCCAACCAATCCAATCCCACATGACCACAAGAGATGAAATACATAAGAGTATTAAATAATTTAGATCACAAGTATAATGATAACTCCGTCTCATAAGCACAAGCACATTCATTATAGGAATCACTAAGCAAAAATGTAACAAAAGATCCAACTGACTATATGCAGTATGATGATAATGGTAACTAAGTGTGATTATAACAATATAGAGACCAACGATAACTTCTTAGGGTACTATGCGATCATATAACCATTCAATCATCTATAAAGAAAAAGGACAATGATATATGTCCAACATAGTCTACATCTATGCCTAAGCATCCTGTTGCTTAAGATTCTATTATCAATCACTCCTTTGCCTGCAAGCAAATGAATAAATTGTCACACCATCATCTTTTATTGATAGGATAACCCCTCTAAGCCATTACTAGCATCAAAAGAAGTACTTTCTTCCAAAGTGTTCCAAGACTTTGGTGGTGATTAAAGCTACCACCAACGATTGCAAGAGCTGTATAATTTTTAAATGCAAAATATATGATATTATGTATGAATTATATGTAAACAATTCAATAAATTCAATGGAACAAAAATTAAATTTTCTTTAAAAATAATTATAATTAATTAACTAATTAATCAATAATTATCACATTAAATCATATTTAGCAAATTTAAATAATAAAATTAATTTGCTAAAATAAATTAAGCTTAAGTAGTATGAGATATATAATGCATAGCAGGTAAATTGGATATTTAATTTTTACAGTTTGAAATTTTCTTTTGAAATTCAGCCAATCCAATCTCATACAATAAGCACAATAGATATAATGCATAGCATAATAGGGTAACCCACTATATACTATACACAATAAAATATAAACATGCCAAATTTAACAGGCATACTAATAAGACAATAATATGTGCATATAGGTGTAGAAAATAAGGTAGTGTTTGCAAATGAATGATCAATCTCTAAGAAAAGTAATCTTTAAATAATAAATAATCATCAAGTAACTCCCCATACATGTCCACAAAAATATATATGATTGTGATATGAAAGATAATGACAGCGCTAGGAGAGATCATTAAACAATTTAGATCACAAATGTAATGATAACTCTATCCCATATGCACAAGTCATTCTATGTATGAGTCAACAAGTAAACATGTAATGCAAAATCCAATTGATAACTCAAAGTATGATGATAATGGTAATGATAGCATGCTAAGTGTGATAATGAAAATATAGAGATTAATGTAAAGATTCATCACAACATTAACTTGTGATCATATAACCATTAAATAATTAAACAGGTAAATCAAGTTAAGTGCATGTAAAGTAAATCTAACTATAATGAAATATGATATAGTGATATTTATATGATTCGGCCCTACTCAGATTGCATCCACATCTAAATAACCCCACGCTTAGAATTCCACTACCAATCACTTTTCTCTCCTGCAATTCAGTGAAAAAACGTCACGCCTTCCTTCTTAGGGCAAGAACACCATCACCTTAATTATGAACAAAAGCAACCCTCAGTCAAAACTTAGAAACATAAGAAATACATTCTTCCAAAGTCTTCCAAGACTTTGGTGATGACTAAATTTATCATCAATAATTATAAATGAAATACAATCTCTATTTAAAATAATTAAAAAATAAAAAAAAATAAAAAATTGCTTATATAAAATTTTCTAGAGATTGAAAGAGAGATCATCGTAAGTGGAGGAATCAAGGAGATTTTCTCATGGATGAATATTTTGAAACCTCCTCGAGATGATAAATTTTTAAACATGAGTTTTCTCCTATTTTTTCTATAACATTGAGTAGAATGATCAATATTTAAGCTATCAGAATACACACGTGTGCTAGGACAATAAAGCAATGGTAAGGGTGCAGGTCAATTGAAACAATGACAAAGGGTTCAAGGAGACATGTACTCGATAGCAAGGGTTGAAGATACTTGAGAAAGCCATAAAGAAAATAAAAAGTGGGTGAGCTTATCACAAGCAAGAAACTGGTCCTGTAGAATGCGTTGAGCAAGGATGCATGCATGCACATTGCGAGATTTGGGATTTGATCATGTAGGATCAAAATGAAATAATTGAGAGAATGTGACTTGCGGGAGGCTGAACATGTTGGTTGTGTGAGATTTGAAGGCCACATTTGTGATTGGGAAGGCTTAGGACTTAGGTTTGCATGCAAAATCGGATGTACACTTGGAGGTATGAACTATTACATGTTAACCGAGATAATGCTGCTATAATTGATTACTTTTGGCTTTGACGCCACATTTGATGGAGTGAAGAAGAAGTTTGACATACACAACTTGAAAAGATCTGCAACCACAATTTAGTTCAAAAGAGAAAAGCAATCATAATCAACTGCCACAAAATAAAATGCATTCATTTACTCATCAATATATGTTCAATTCTAAACCATCAATCCAAATTTATAGAAACAGATTTAGATAAGATCAAAATTTTTAATTCTAATCTAAACCTATTTAAACTAAATCTTATTCTAATCATGGGCGGATCCCCCCTTACTTCAGGGTGGGCAAATGCCCACCCTCAAAAAAAAAAAAGTATAAAATAGAGAGTTTTGGGATTCTGCCCCCCCTCAAAAATATTTTTTTGCCCCATTATGCCCCCATCTTGCCCGTGCCTGCCCATCCGCTCGCAGAAGAATATAATTTACATAATTATCATGGGAACGATGAACCAAATACAAAGACAAATCCAAAAATATTCTTACAACCAAAATTTGTTCCGAGGGCGCTGCCCCCGGAAACCCCCGCAGGGGCGCTGCCACTTGACCTCGCAGGCGCAGCCTTAATTTTCAGTGTCGAACCCCGCCAGGGGGCGCTGCCCGCTTGGACCCCCAACATATCTGCAAAACATATAATTTTTTGCCCCCCTTGAAAATTAAGGTTGGATCCGCCCCTGATTCAAATAATTCAAATTCAAATTTGAAATTATCCATGATTTAGCCAAATTGAATAACTTTTCTAATAAAATAAATAAATAAAATCTTAAATCCTAATAGCATCAAAATTACTAAAATAAATCTAAACTTAATCTTTGATATTGCGTCATATTAGTAAGTTTTCTACAAATAAAAGAGACTAAATATGTAACTCTACTAAGATATTAAGTGCAGGAAAAACTGCCTTCAGATGAGGATGCCCCTGATTTAGCTGCAAATACATAGTTTCAAATACTTGTACCTCTGCACTTATAAGTTTCTGTTGAGCAACGCAGTGATAATCAAGATCACGAGAATGGGTCCACATACCAGTCATCTTCAAATTTCCTTTTTCTGATTAATTGGCTAACCGGTAGAAATCACACAAGGATTTTATGCTTTACCCAAATACATTTGCTTTCGGTTTAAGGAAAACTATTCCATCCATCAATTACCAGTTTATTATTCTTTTAGACCAATGCTAGTTAGTCATTATTTTCACAAATTCTTAGTTCAAGGTCAATGCCATAAACAAATGGTTTAATAAAATACATTACATCCCCAAACAGGATTTGGATGGATATCGTACTACTATAATTTTCTTTCTTATTGGGGTTCAAAATTTTGAATTCCATCGTGTAAATTTTATTGTCTGTCACTCATTAGAAACAATGAGGTGACAAAATGCAACAAATTCAAAGAAAGGTAGAAAAATAAGACTATTGCAGACTAAATGAAGGATAATTTTTTCTTAGAATATACGTCTATTATGGTCTATCTTCACAAAGCATACCTGGCATCATTGAAAAGTAATAGATGTTCTTCTATCTAAGACAAGGGGTTAATTGACATAACTTCGATATTCATTAACTTAAAATCATACGGTTAAGCAATCCGGGTTGAACTTAAAAAGGAAAAAAAAAATGCAAAGCCCGGATTATGATAAAAAGAGAAAAGGGAACTACCTGTTAAAAGCACTAGTCTCTTTCAAAGGCAATTGCTCTGAGTACTTGTCTATAACAGCACAAACAGCAAAGGGATCAGAGGAGCCGATCTTAGTCAGCGATTCTTCCAGGGCAGTCAATCTCTGTTATTGATGAACCAAATAAGAAAGACTTATCTTCCAGGCATTAACCATTAAAGTTCAAACAATGCTACAGATAAAGTGTCCCTTAAGAAAAGATTAAATAATCAAAATATTCCTCAAACTTTTTAGATGCGTTCATTTTAGTCCCAAACCTTTTTAGGTGTCCATTCAATTGAATCTCTCAACTCATCAAACCTGAACCAACCTTACCATTTATTTGGACAAGAATTGCAAGAAGGAAGCTTTTCATGAAGGCATTTTAGACTTCTTAGGTCAATCTCACTACTTACCAACTCAAACTAAAAGCATAAACAAGTAATTTTAGTATATCACGTGGCTTTTGTAGAAAATAAATTCAATAAGGAGGTTCAATCAAGTGCAATACAACAGCATAATAAAACTTCGGAAATAATTGCTAGCATAGTAATAAAGTATTTCCACAAAAAGGTAAAAGTTCATTTATTAGATGGCCAAGTTTATATGTTTTTCAAAAGTATTCCTGAAGTTATGCATAAATGCCCCTAGACTCTCACCGCTTAGAACTGTGCACTGCCTCTGCCTCAGCGGCATACTCAATATCAGCGGGATCAATTGCAACTGGCTCCCTCTCCATAACCACCTCATAAATATGTGCAATTTTAGCTGCTATGTCACCAATCCATAGGAGCTACTTGGCTATAGAAAAAAACATATACGGGCTATCCATCCTTATAGAGAATTCTGGACATCACATATCCTTTCAGCACTATTTATTTCTTACTGTAACTATTCTATAGCTATTTCCATTCCAAAATTTTAGTCCTTGATTTCGTAGGATTGTATAAATTTTGAACATATGTTAGAATAAACTCATTAAGCTAATTCTCAAAATTTTGTCATGTTAACAGTCTAAGCTTTTTTATTTCCTTAGAGTGATTTGCAATTTTTTTCTTTCCTATTGTTGCAACTTTCATCATTGCATTGTTGCAAATTATTGTCCACCATTTCCATTTTCCATTACTATAGTTTTCATCGGTGCATTGTCACATTACTTTTCTTTTGTTTTCCTCATGTTTTTCTTTAAACAAAACTATATATTTCCTCTCCATCGATAATAATAACAATAACCACATTCGTTTGGTCTTGGGTTCTCTTAAAAAACATTAATTCAACATACCGATTGAAAGGAAAGAACTATCTAATATCATCATAATTGCTTTTCACTTTTTGAAAGGGAAGAGAAATATTTTGTCATTTATTTGACACTAGACTTGAGCAAGGAGATAACATGTTTAAAATTTGGGATGAGCATGACTCTATGGAGATGTTTTAATTATGGAATTCTATGGTTCCTAAGATAAAGTGATATATTCACGTTGCTCCATTTAGTGAAAGAAATATTAACTATGGTGAAAGTATGAGATGTTGCAAAAATCTATGAAGTTAAGACTAAGATCTCATACCCAAGAAAAAGAGGATGATCCATTAATATTCCAACCTATTGCAAAGCCCATGTCAAAAGATGGATCATTATCAATGCATTCAAATGAAATACATCAAAGATGGAGTTCTAAAATGGTTTGTTTAAAAAGACCAAATATATGATTTTCTTGATGGATTATATATTAAGTTTGATGCTTTCAGGGTCAACTTCTAAGAAATGGTGATTTACCATCTCTAAACAAAATCATTTCCATTATTCAAATCGATGTAGGGAGAAGAGGAGTCATGATAACGAACAACCCCATGGAATGATCAACAGTAGTATCAAAGGCTGCCGGCATAAAGAACTCTGACTCAAAACACTTTGCTATTGAGGACCACAAGCAACCATCCCCAACAAAATTAATCAATAGAGATACTCTATGGTTCACATATTCTAAAATAGGCTTGACATGCAATAGAAAATTTATGGAAAATCACAAAACCGAAAATTTGAAAGCAGAAGAATGATAAGCAAAGGAGCATAAATATGTATATATAACATATATGGGAGAAAATTATGTCAAAGAATCATCCATTGAGTTCTACAAAGAAGAAATAGAAAAGATAAAATTGCTGGAATTACTTAAAAAAACATCTATGATAGGTACCTGTACTCTAGTAAAATTTAGGTATTACGTCATATTCTCATACTTTTAAAATCTTAGAGATGCCCATTTCTAACTCATGGATCATTGATTCAGAAGTCACATGCCACATGCCTAACTCCTCTCTCAAATTTATTTATCATTCATTACCTTAATAATAAGAAAATAACTATTGTTGATGGGTCCTTAAAGACTGTGACTGATCGAGGATATTGTTCACGCTCAAGAAATGATGTTCCGCTAACGCACGAACCCTGCTTTCGCAAGCTTTTAGGTTCCATTTTTCCCGAGGTAGATTGAATTTTAAATTAACTAGATTTCCCCCGATGATCGTATCGAGGTTTATTTAGTTCTGAGGTTCCACTTCCTATAAGGGCAAGCCCTCATAGTTAATTATCCCTCATAACATATAGAAAAGAACTCTTGATTAAGGATGAATTAATCTTTAGACATGCAACAATTTTAAATTTGGTTGTCGGGGATGGAGGTAAACCCGATCAAGATCCCATGATTCCGTCATCCCGGGTATACCGTAGGTTTCAGTCTACCAACACTAACAACCATTAATTGTAGTGTTAAGGGAATCTGATAAGCAGCCATGGGTTGCCTCTTCTCAGGGATTCCGTATAAACTGAAGTGGATATGTGTGGATTTTAATTTTATTATGGTATGGGTTGGGACTTGTGGCTCTGCTTAAGAGTTGCCCGTAGTTTATATTTAGGTTAGGTCTTATGATCCCATTTAGGAGTTGCCTGTAGTTCAGATTTGGGTTGGGGCTTACGGCCTTCATTAAAAGTAGCCCGTGTAACGGGTTTTACGTCTTTGTTGGAAGTAGCCTGAGTAGTGGGTCTTATGGCTTCGCTTGGAAGTAGCCCGTGTAGCAAGTCTTACGGCCTCTATTAGAGGTTGCCCAATACGTGGGTTAAAAGGTTTAGGGTTCTTCATTTAGAAGCTTCCCTAATATGTGGGTCTTACGGTTTCGCTTAGAAGTGGCCCATGTAGCAAAATTTAGGGTTAGGTTACTTTAGAAATTTCCTTAACATGCGGGTCTTACTGCTTCCCTGTGAAAGTAGCCCATATAGCGGGTCTTACAACTTAGCCTTATAGGTTAAGATGTCCAGGGGGGTGAGTCTAGGATTAAATTGTTGTTTAGAGATTTCTCCTAAAATCGAACTTACGGCTTCTATTAGAAGTTGCCAATCAAATTTGAGGTATTTTATTACTTCACTTAATGGATATACTTAATGAGGTAGTTGCTAATAGGATTCACTATTTCCATTAAAATTAACTTATAAGGCTTAGTTTAGCGGGGACATAGCTTTACACACTTCATTGCCTTAATACTACCATTAACGCCTTATTTTGTCTACAGTAGTAGCTTTTTACTTGTTTACTTAATTTTATTTTATTAATTCTTTTTTACTCGTGGTACTTGCAGCAGATTGTTTAGTAGCTTGTACTTATGTTGCATTAATGGAAAACATTTATTTCCTGTATTTTCTTTTATTTTATTTTGATTGCATTAATTAATTAGGTTAATTAATTAAATTTAATTTTAATTAAAGTTAACTTCAATTGCTCAGCTCTCTAATTAAAAATGTATTTTAAAATTATTCAATTATTAATTATATTATTTGCTCAAAGGATTTTAATTAATTAGTTTTGTTCAATATTTTAAAATTATTTAATTATTAATTAAATCACTAGCCCAATTTTAAATTTTTAAATTTTAAAAGTATTTTAATATAATTATTAATTAAATTAGTTGCTCTTTATTAGTTAATTAATTTTAATTGTTTATTAATTAATTAAAAGATTTTAAATTTAATTAAATTAGAGTTTTAATTTTAAATTGAATTTTAAATTAGTTAAAGTTTTAATTGGGTTTTAGATTAATGAGACATTCAATTAAATTTTAGTTTTATTTATAGATTATTTAATATCAATTAAGTAGTAATTTAAAGTTTTAAAATTAACTTGTTTAGGTAGATTTTAAGTTAGGTTAGTTAATTAGAAATTTTCTTTTTTTTTTAATTTCATTTCATTTAATTTTATTTAAGATTGATTAATCAATTTCATTAAATGAAAATTTTAATTAAAAATTAATTCAATTAATTATATTATTATTTTTTAAATTAATGAATTATTCTCCAACAATTCATATAAGTTTGGAAAGCTCTTGAGGCAAATTTGTAGTTTTTTCGGGGCAATTTCGGCAACCTCCTGGCATCGCCTCCCGCCGAGGGGAGGTTAGGGAGGACACTCGCCTTTTTGAATTGATCAGGCGAATTAAATCAATGGCGAGGACTTCAGGGGAGCACATCGACCCTGGAATTGGGCTTCAAGTCTTTCATTCACTCGGCCGGATCAGATCGACGGCCGAGGGCTTTGGGGGAATGTATCGACCCCAGCACCGGTCTTCGTTGGTCTTCCAATTGAATGATGATGAAGCTCTCTCCCTCCTTTTTTTATTTAGAATAATAATAATAATAATAATAATAATAATAATAATAATAATAATAATAATAATAGAAATACTAATTATTATTATAAGAATATCCCTCTTTCTCATTCACTCACTGTTTCAAGAACAGAGAGGGACGAACGGGTCGGTTCTGTGCCGGAGATGAGGCTGGAGTCGGGTTGCGGCTCAGGCCTTGATCACAGACGGAACGACAGGCGGGTGGTTGAGTGTGATCTTGGACTAAGGCAAGACCTGGCGTGCGATTTGTTCGCTCGAGATCGAAGCCGGAAGGATATACGCCTAGGGCTAGTTGCGGACTAACCGAAGGTTCAAGGCAACGGGTCGAGGCCAAGCCCCCAGCTGGCGTGGGCTATTCTTGCAGAACCGACACTGGAGATCGTGACTTGGTCGCGCTCAAGAAGGCTGATGGAGGCGGACAGGATTTTCAGGCGTCAGAACAGGAGCAAGAAGGGAGAGAACCGCTCTTTTGGTTGCAAGTAAGCGTAACCCCTTCTGTTCGTTTCTTTGTTCTTTTTATATGATTGAAGGAGTCATTATTCCAATGATGCGGAGATAGGCGACGTGTTGCGGTTTTGCCAATTGTGGCGACGTCCTGTTCATTTCTTTGCCGACGTATTATATATATATATATAGCTTAAAATTCCACTAAAATACATAGATTAGGTAAATGAATCTCCTAAAACTAGGCTTCAAATAGAAATAATTATCTGAATGTATTATTTATTTGAACTTTTTCGTTCATATAAAGCCAGGAGAAAAATCCAGGAATTATGGGAAGAGACGATACTATAAAGAGAAGTTTTATTAAATGTCATGATGTCAGAAAGCAATATTTGCAGGAGATAATGTTTCCACAAGAAGAAAAATGAGATATCTATTTTAAATTATTAGATAGCTACACCAGCCAACCATCTGCTATATATATAAAAAAAAAAATGCCTCTTGTGGCTTGTACTCTGGAACCATATGGCTTGAACCCTTTACTGTGAGGAAAGTGAGGTTTTTGTCATAGCCTTGAATGAACCCAGAGACTTGTTCTGCAAAAATATCATGGCTCCATGGATCAGTAATTTTATATCCCAATGACCTTGTCCATACTTGAGTACCAGTGGAAGACGCACAGACATGTAATGGTCACCGCCGTAAAAATGCTACGAGCATCAATAACAATCATAAAGAATAAAGAATCCTTAGATCATTCTGATAGTGATGCTGTTGCAAGCTAACTTATTTAGACCATTGACGAAGAAGCACTGGCACTTTAAGTTTTTTTTTTTCTGTTTTATTGCTACTACTTTATTTATATTTATTTATCTCTACATATATTTTTTATATATCCGAACAGATATATTCTCATAAACAAATCTTTCACTCAAAAATTACCTCCATATACCTAAATTGTTTACCAACTTATAATTCCCGAAAACGCTAATTACAAATTCTTAGTGCAATGTTATGTTTTATCCTTCATATACAAGAAAAGGATGATTGGACTAGCTAAAGATAATGATAATCTCTACCACCTTGAGAAATCCAATTATTAAGAAAATTTCACGCAACCTTTGGCATTATCTCTCATTAGAATCTTCAATCAATCAAAGAAAAGAATTGGCTACAACAACATTTTGGCCACCCATCATTTATTACTTTCAAAACTATATTTTCTTCATTATTTAAGGAAATAAATAGTGAAGAATTTCACTCTAGTGTTTGTGAATTGACAAAATATAATGTACTAGCTTTCCAATGAAAGACACAAGACCCTTATTCATTTTCTCTTATTCAAAATGCTATTTAGCAACCATCCTCAATACCTAACATATTTGGAGCTTGATAGTTTGTCTTTATCAATACTTGTACCAATGTCATAGATCTCTCTACTAAAATCTAAGAGTGATCTGAGCACAATATTTCCCAACTAATACAATATAACCAAAAATTCATTGAGACTTGAAAAGAAATGAGTCAGATACCAAAGACTACTTTAATCATTCTCTCTACCAAATTTTAGGAAAGAGAGATATCACAGGAGTCCTCTTATATGCACACAAAAGAAATACTACCTACTCACTGCCATATTGACTCCTTCTCCAAAATAGTATTGAGGGTAAGCTAATTCAATGACTGCTCACATTATAAATCAGTTACCCACAAAGGATCATAGGTTAAAAAAAAATCCAATTCAAGTTTTAACTAAATTCTTTCCTTCAACACCTCAAATAACATTTTTCCTAAAATATTAGATAGTACTGTCTTTGTTCATACATATTCTCAAAACAGAGGAAGACTTGATCCTCAAGCAATTAAATGTATTTTGATTGGCTATTCTCTCAGAAAAAAATGATACAAATTCTACCACCCCAGAAGAAAGGTGCTTGTGTTCGCTAATGTCATCTTTAATGAAGAACACTACTTTATCATAATAGGGCAAAATGGAGAAATAAGAATCTGACTCTTAATAGGACACAATGGAGAAAAATAATTCATGCACCCGACCCCATGTAGTGGGATAGAGGCTTGTTGTACTACTTTATCATAACTTACCCAAAGAAAAATATCATTAAAAAATGATAAAGACAGATTTTTTTTTAAAATATGAATAGCCCTTTCTTGCCCTTCATCTCAACAAACAACTCTATCCTAGAATCAGCTACTCTACTCAAACCAAGCTCACGGCTGAACCACATTCTACTCATCTATTATAAGTATTCATGAAGAAATGCATCAATCCCTCAAGATATAAAAGCCTAACTAACTGAATCAATTCCTATCATTGAATCTGTTGAGAACTATTGAACCTGACACCAAAGAGTCTTAGTAACAAATACACAAGAACTTCCACTTCACATCCCTCGTATTGAAAATTTATCATGTAAATTTTTTTCTCATGATTATCAAACCTTCCATACTAGCTTGTATGCTATTTCACTATTTGTATCCTTAAGGCAATCTCTACAGCATTAAGTAATGCTAATTGGAATGATGCTATGGAGGAAGAAACATAAGCTCTTCCAGAAACAAAAATGAAAAACAAAACATGAGAATTGGTAAAGTTGCATTAAAGAAAGAAACCAATAGGATGTAGATGGATATCTATTGTAAAATACAAATCAGATGATTCATTAAAAAAGAATAAAGCTAGATTGATTGTTAAAGACAACACTTAGATATATCGGATTGATTACCTTGAAAACTTTGCTTCGGTTACAATGATGAACACTGCTCAAGTTTTTTTTATCATTAACAACTAATATAGACTGGAAAGCACAATAATTTGATGTTAAGAATGCCTTTTTACATGCTGACATGGAGGCAAAAGTATATATGAAGGCACCGCCAATATTTAGTTTAAATACAAAACAAATGGTGTCTAAGTTAGAAAAGATATTGTATAGATTGAAGCAATCTCCAAGGACCAAGTTCTAAAAGCTTGTCATGATAATGCCCAACATGGGGTAATAAAAGTCAAGGAGACTATATATTATTCGTAAAACATAAGGCTTCAAAGAGAGTCTCAACACTATTAGTTTATATTGACGACATTATTATGATAGGTAGTGATGTCGAAGGAATGAAGAAAAAGGAGCAATTAATCAATGAATTTGAATTCAAAGAATTCCTTGGAATTTAGGTAGCACAAACTCGACATAGAATTTTCATATCACAACAAAAATACAATATAGACTCATGAAAAGATAAGAGTAAGTTGGGATGTAAGCCTCTCGAGAGTCTTCTGGAATTCAATCATAAATTTGGAGATGCTTTAGAAGACTAGCAGGAAAAAATCTCTTCTCAAATTCTTTGGAATCAAAGACTTCTGGTAAAAATTTATCTATTTGTCACATATAAAACCCAACATTGCCTTGTATCTTGGATAAGTAAAAAAACAAAATGAGGTAACACAATATAGTGCAAAAGATAAATTTAAATATATAACATTAGAAATCTATGAACTACTATGGCTAAAAATTATTCAAGAAAAATTAACCGTTGAAAATAAAATATCATATGAAGGAAAATGGTGATAACAAGTCCATCATCGATATTGTACGTCATCTTATGCAACATGACCCAACAAAGCATATGAAAATTAATAGGCATTTTATAAAAATGAAGCTTGACAGTGGTCAAATCTATATCTAGTTCGTAACCACAACTGATCAACTTTCCAACATACTTATCAAAGGATTATCAAGAACAACAACAATACAACAATAACAATAACAAGCCTTTGTCCCACTACGTGGGGTCGGCAACATGAATCCTTTTTCTCCATTGTGTCCGGTTCAAAGTCAAATTCTCGTTTAAATCTAATAGAGAAAGATCATTTCTAATATTTTCTAACCAAGTCTTTTTAGGTCTACCTCTACCTTTCTTAACATAAGTCAAATCTAATACCTCTACTTTCCTAACTGGGTCATCGGAAGGCCGCCGTTTTATGTGACCAAACCATCTAAGGCGACTCTCTCTAATCTTATCCTCCACTGGAGTTACTCCAACCTTTTCACGTATATGCTCATTTCGTATCCTGTCTCTAAGAGTAAATCCACTCATCCACCTAAGCATCCTCATCTCCGCAACACATAACTTAGTATTATGCTTCTCTTTTAATGGCCAACATTCTGCACCATAAAGCATTGCAGGTCTCACCACCATCTTATAGAATTTTCCCTTAAGTTTAAGGGGGACTTTTCTATCACACAACAAGCCCGATGCATTCCTCCACTTCAACCATCCAACTTGAATTCTACTGATAACATCCCCATCTATTTCACCATCACTCTGAACAATAGATCCAAGATATCTAAAACGTGTACTCTTATTAATGACTTGATCGCCCAAAGTCACAATCCCCTCACTAGGTCTATTACTGCTAAAATTACACTCCATATATTCAGTTTTAGATCTACTCAAGCGAAAACCTTTAGACTCTAAGGTTGATCTCCAGACTTCAAGTTTACCTTCAACTCCCTCTTTAGTCTTGTCAACAAGAAGAATATCATCAGCAAAAAGCATACACCAGGGTACATCCTCTTGTAAATGTCTAGTGAGAACATCCATGACTAACGCGAAAAGATATGGGCTTAAAGCTGATCCTTGATGTAATCCAACCGAAATAGGGAAATACTTGGTCAAACCACCTTGTGTTTGAACACAAGTAGTAGCTCCTTCATACATATCTTTAATGATTTGAATATAAGCATTATTAACTCCTTTCTTTTCAAGAACTCTCCATAGCACTTCTCTTGGAACTTTATCATATGCTTTCTCTAAATCAATAAATATCATATGTAGATCCTCCTTATTCTCCCTATATTTCTCCATCAAACCTCTCAATAAATGTATGGCTTCCATAGTAGACCTACCAGGCATGAATCCAAATTGATTTTGAGAAACATTAGTATCACGCCGCAGCCTACGCTCCATAACTCGCTCCCATAGTTTTAAAGTGTGACACATTAACTTAATTCCTCTATAATTCGCACAATCTTGTGCATCACCTTTATTCTTATAAATAGGAATCAATACACTCATTCTCCACGCATCTGGCATCTTTTTAGTCTTCAAAATATTATTAAAAAGTTTAGTTAGCCAAGAAATTCCTTCATCTCCTAAGCATTTCCACATCTCTATTGGGATATCATCAGGTCCAACAGCTTTTCCACACTTCATTTTCTTTAAAGCCTCTCTAACTTCGGTTTTACTAATACGCCGATAAAAACAGAAATCTTTATTTTCATTTAGGATGCTAAGGTCACTAAAGTCAATTGTATTCCTACAATCTTCATTAAAAAATTTATCAAAATATCTCATCCACCTTTGTTGAATATCATCTTCTAAGAAAAGTACTTTTTGATCTTCATCCTTAATACACTTCACTTGAATTAAATCCTTACTACTCCTATCTCTTTGTTTGGCTAGCTTATACATATATCTTTCTCCATCCTTAGTATCTAATCTATTATATAAAGGATTATCAAGAACGGTTTTTCAAAAATAATTCGGTAAACTTGGGATGGTTAATATCCTTTCACTCATAAAATATTCCTAAACCACGCAACCTCATAAATCCATGTCTTTGTTATCATATCACCGTGAGCTGCCTAAATACACATAGAAACACGTGCTATCCATCCATATAGGAATTCTGGACAGCTCATATCATTTCAGCATCAAGTCTTTTCTATTGTAATTAGCCTATGGTTATTTCTATTCCAGAATTTTATTCTCTGATTACATTGAAGATTTCCTAATGTCGTATAAATTCAATACATATATTGGCCAATTCTCCAACTGTCTTATTTCTTAACAGGCAAACTTACCCCAGAAGGCACAAAATGTGTTGCAAGGCCACAGGCAAGCATTTCAGCTCCATTCAACCTTGCCCCAGTCAGACCAACATATTCCCCTGAAAGCATGACAAATTTATATCGTTATAATTGATAAGAGACCGACATAACAAACTTTTCAAAGGAAAGAGAGCAAATTTGCACATTTAAGGAATGCAGCCAGAAGGCATGCCGAAACAAATAGCCTGGGGTAGTTCAAGAGAAATGTCCATGATTACTTTCATAGCTAAAAAAGTTATGACATCCAAACAACCAAAAAAAAAAAAAAACCCTCAAGGCTTAAGCAAGCAAATTGATTATAAAGCAGTTAAAATGTGAAATGGAAGAAATAACAAGGCTCCATTTGGAAATGCTTTATGTTGCCTAATTCTGCTATTTACTACAATAGAATCAGTTTTCCAGTATTTGGTAAGAAGTATATCAGCTGCAGTGAGAAAATTTTTGCATTATGCAAGCTAAAAAATAGCCCCCTTAGAATGATGGGTTGGGCTAACATTCTAGAAAAATTAATTTTCAGGATTTCAGCTTTTAAATTTTCTTATGACAAAAAATGCTCGGGGTATATTGCCCATAATAGTTTAGTAAGAAAATAATTATTAAATTAAAATACTTAAATGATTAGTTAAATAATAATTAGCTTAACTAATATACCATTAATGAATAATGAAACAGTATTTAAATTTATAAATTAGAATAATTATGACAGGTTGTTAATTACTCAATAATTGGAATGAGAAATTAAACTAGTTGATAATAGATTGATTCATCAAACTACTTAGGATGATTAGGAATTAATTAGACTAATTAATTAATAATTATCAAAATAATAATTATGGTAATCAGATATTATAATTACTAATATAATAATTAATAAATTAATTAAATATCTTAATTAATTATTCATCATCATGATTAGCCTTATCCCAAGTATTCAGTATCAGTGTTATAAATGTTTATTTTTCATTTGTTCTTGTTGCGCATTGTTTGAGGTGTTAAATATATTTGCAAATTATTTTGAACAACTTATCAATATAAACTTAGGTCCATAATTGTCAACGGCAAATGACACACTATAGCACAAAGTTTCTCATGGAGCCATAGTGCATAATGCATGGCATGACGTGCGCCATTTTAAACATGATGCACAATATAAGATAATTGTAAATAAAATATATATTAATATGAAATACTATTAAATAGAAAGATACATCGTCATTACAATAAAAGCATATGAAGTGATGTTTGAGTACAAGTAATCAACATCTCAATCACTCAAAACAAAAAATATTGTAACCATTTTTTCAAGTCTATCTCTTTTGTCAGAAATTAAACTAGTTTTCTAAGGGCTCAACAACATCATCATCATCAAATGTCTAAAAAAAGCCTCATTTCCTTCATCAACATCATGTCACAATTCATAATCCTCTTCATTTGCCATAAAAATACACGCCATACAATTACTATCACCTTTATATGCCAATATTATATATTTTCACGCAATATCTTTTTCGGTGGTTTGAACTATATTCGATATTCTTTTGAATACCTATAAACAAGCATGTATTCAAATATTTTTACCCTCCTTTTAAATGTATGAATGAAATGGTAAATAACAAATAACATACATGTAACATCAACTAATTTGATGAAACGTAAAAAATATTTTATAAATAACTTATAATCTCTTTTTTAAAAATTAAAGCACATTTACATGTAATGACGATACTATTAAGTTATTAAATAAATAATAAATTTAATCAATTTAAACATAAAGATTAATCTTAAATTTAAAACAAATAGCGTGCGCCATATAGGTTTTGCGTCATGCTCTATTGCTCTTATATGGCATAAATAGCGCGCACTATTTTGAACATGTGCACAGCGCTAAGCAAATAGCGGATGCTATTTGCGCCGTTGACATGTATGCATAGATCTACCTCTTTTCCTTCCAAATTCTCTAACACTAATTTTATAGACACCTCATAAAAAAAATTTCTATCATTCATTGTATACGTACAACTAAATTTATTTTCAAACATCTTATATCAATAGACGTCTCTCCACCCTTTCCTCTAATATAATGATAATTTAATTTAGCCTTCCAAGCATTGCTAGACATCAACTTAGCATTCATATTGTTGTTATTCAACATAGAAATCATTAACTTTTTTACAACCCAACATTTGAATTCATACAATATCACTAGCCCAATTGCAATTTTACGAAATTTATCTTTAAACGTTTATGATATCCTCTCATCAAACAAAATTTCTCAGGCACTCCTACATTTTAAATATCAAGCCTTGAATCTAGAAATTACATTCTCATATATATCTCCATTCTTCTATATAATAGATCCAAGGTGTCTAAATCTATCACACCTAGGTCTCATCTTATCTACTAACAATATAAATAATAGTTTTTTAACATCATACTACTAAAATTATATATTATTTACTCCTGAGACTCTTCTCTATTTTAAACATCCAGCCTTAACCCTAGGGCTAAAAGTTATATCCTCATGTATATCTTTCTTCTTTTGTGTAATATATCCAAGATATTTAAACCAATCACACATAGGTATCACCTTATCCTCCAATAATATAGAATGATAATTATTAGCATCATATCCCCTTAAATTGTATATCATATGCTCAATCTTTGTTCTACTAATTTAAGGGATTTATTTTTTTAAACATAATAATTAATACTTAATTATTTAGATATTAAGATAGCCTAATTAATAAGACTAATTAATTATCAAGTATTAAGACAAATAAGACAATCTAGGTAGTTATACATTAGTTCATAAAAAATTAAATAATCTAAATAAGTAGTTATTATTTAATAAATAGGATATTAAATTAGCATAAATAACTAAAGATTAGTTGGTCTAAATAATTTCTAAACAAATACAAAATTAATTTAAACTAGTAGTATGACTATTGTAAGAAAAAAATAATTAGGACACTCAAATTCCCTTATTTATTATTTTAATTTAGGATTAGTTAGAATAGTAAAATAATTTAAAAGTCTTTTTAATGCATTTCATAAGAATAATGAATGATTCTAATTAATTAATGTATTAATTATAAAAGATATTACAAATAATTATGTCAGTGAACTAATGCGACTAACAAGGATAATATAAGATAAAAATATACTGATTAGTCATGTATTGATTAATTAAAAAATAAACTACTTCAATTGATTTATATACTAAAAAACAATTAGGATATTAAATTACATTTATATGGATTACATATATAAGAATAAACTTTCAGTGATGAAATGAATATCCGCATCACAACAATATTTACTAAAGAATTCTAGCAATTATGACATTCTAAACAATAGTTTTAACACCGATTTTACCAAAGAGTCTTTTGCTTTACTTATCAGCATAGCACTATAACACAACACATGACACCATTCATATACAGAGCCTAAGCAACAGAAAAGAGTGTTTTTTGACTGCCATACTCTGTAAAGTTGAAAATCTTCAAAAAAAAGGAAGATAAGTTAATTAACATGCATGTTTAGATGAACATAATGGTTCACAAGAAAAGCCAAGCCTTCTCTGGCAAGTACATATCGCAATATGCGAAAAAACTAAACTTCTCAATAATGGGCAATAAATACTTATCAAGCATAGAGCAGAAAACAAAACTTAGTTAAGAGCTACATTTCTCAAAATTTAGGATACGCAGAAAGGAAAGGATAAAGTTCACTAAGCCACAGGTAAGATCATCACCAAAAAATCCAGGAAGCCTTGATAAAAAATATGAAGAACCTATGTCTGGGAACAATCCCAAAGCTGTTTCTGGCATTGCAAAAACCTGCAACATGTTTTCACTGTCAAAATTTTAAAATGTTTCGTATTCTTACATCTAAGCTCCTCATTGGTCAAGAGATGGACTTCATATTCAGTATTAAGCTCGGACAAAAACATGATACCAATATGAACATAGAGATTAGCGCATGCAAGAGTTACAATGCTACACGCAACTAGATGTCCAAACGCAATCAAAGCAGAAGCATGCAAGGACAGTTAAATACATAAGTGTGAAATAAACATGCTTTAAAAAATTGTCATTTAAAGATCTGAATATTTGTGATTTCACTTTCATACATAATTAGTGACTCTTTGAAGAAGTGCCATAAAGGATCAACTCGGTACAACTGTGTTGATTTTGTACTTATTGTATTGTTTGAACCCATGATACTCTCACATAGAAATATAAACTACTCCAAAACCCAATTCACATGCTCATAAAGTCATAAAGAACGTGTATACGCAAAATGGTGAATTTCTAAGCATATTTCCCATATAAACATAAAATTGTTTTTCAAAATGTTAAGCAGCAACTAAAGGAACAAAATAAAGTCTATGTTTAAACTTAAGCCTATTTAGGCTGTCACGTGCATATAATAACGAAAAAAACTATGCACTTAAGGTAAGCTGACGAAATTATATTTGATATTTCCAAACCAATAAAAGCAATAGTAATACTTATGACGATTAAGCCTTTTCTAAAATCCTTTTCTAATACATATAAGCAAGTGAGGAGTGGAATGTTGGGGAGCATAGAAGGATGTTTTTATTTTAAGGGACTCTCTCTCTCTGTGGGGAGGATAGAAGTAAGCCTTTTCTAACTATAACAATGCAAAATTATCACCTAAGTACGCCTTTCTAACTGTAACAAAGAAAAATCACATTTCATACTTTCAAATTACTAGGGCCATAATCAATTTAATTTAATTTCTACTACAAAAGAAAGAGACAGAGAGTAAGAGAGAGAGAGCCGGGGGGGGGGGGGGGGTTAT